>JAGKTI010012727.1:0-24161 GCA_018397915.1 Birgus latro
GAGAGTAATGACTGAATTTTGATTTAACAGCTGATGTGCAACTGGCCACCATAATCCTCTCATTGTAGGTACCAACAGCTCTGAACCAACCTGTGAAAAAAGACTGTGTCATTTCACTTAATAAATTTTATGTTTTCTATTTCCTTCAGTACAAGGGTCTCAGCCTCATCATGAAAATAATGTGTTTTGTTTTTTTCATTCCACAACTAAATGATTATATTATTCACCATCATAATGACTTTTTCCCACCTATGGATAGAGTTAAGTAGGGTCCAGGAAAAAGATTGATTCATCTTGCAATAAAAATTTAAAAAGAATCAGAAAGTTCTCTGACTAGCAGCAAGTAGGATATTAATCAAAAATTACAAATTACTGAGAAAATTATACAACACTTTATACTTATTTGCTATCAAATGTCCCTTTATGCACTAAATCTATACAGACTTTCATGCAACTTTCAATAAATTATATTAACAATGAGACTGTTCTCCCCTTTCACAATGGTTTCATGTGAGTAGAAAACTTTGGGCACTATAGTGCTTAACCCTGCTCCACTGGCCTTCAGCCAAATTAGTGACAAACCACACTCGGCACGAGTGACAGAAATGCCCTACCAACAAAAGCCCATACAAGAATCAGGTCCCTGCTTGTTGAGTCTATCACAAAGTGACCCAAAGATTTTCAGTTTGCTCCCCATGGAAGTAAGAAGCATCACAGGTTGCCATGATGAATCTCCAGTAACAGCCTATTGTGCATGTTAATCTGCACCTCATCACAAAAGACACAGGAGATGGATGCATCCGCGGCACGGACCAAGATCTTGGCATGGACCTTCTGATATGGAGCGAGTTGAGGTAAGCTGGTTAATTCACACCACTGACGTACCGTTCGAAAAGACTGTGTAGTTGTATGAGAGTTATCCGTGGTGAAGTGTTGCGCCCTTGTCCAGCCAGCAAAATCGGGAATGATAAGGTAGCTCTTTTTTTTTCCAATTCTGTCCTCTGACACAACGGACGTGATGTTATTGTACTGCAGACGAAACATGGGTCATCCACGTCCGTATTTTCTCGCTCTGTGAATACGAAAATATGACCTTAGATGTTAAGTATTCAAGTCTTTATCATATACATTTTTCTTGTTGAAAATTTTAGATCACGATACAAGCATTTTATTGAAAAGATAGCTTTATTTGGATAAGATAAGCTCAATTTTCCGAGAATAAACAGTAAGACATTCGGACAGTGTCACGTGTTGGTTGTGACGTCATTCCCGCTGTCAGTTTTGAACTGAACTAAACTGACGTGGGGTCCCCGCCTCCACGTCAAGGCTTCATGTCTTCAATTTGACTCAGTCTGACACTATTTTAAGTAAGTAGAAGTGTGAGAATAGTATCAATTATTAGTTGATGCTTATGTATCCTGAAAAAAAAACAGGAGAATATGGTATGATATTAGTGTAATAAGGTGACTGCTGGTCCTTCATGGCCGCCGCCGACGAAAGTATTCAGATTTAAAAATTTGATTTGTTTTATGCATGTATTCGCACATATTCTTTTTATATTACGGTCTGTAAGTAATATGTTTGTTGATTATAGCCGTTAGCTTGAAACTCAGATTTTTGGAATAGTCTGTAAGGCCAGGGATATTATACTGGTTTGAGTAATGTGAACTCACCTATCCCCCAAATGATCGTTATCTTTTTTCCCCTGGAGTTTTAAGATTACCCAAGATAAGACTAACAATCATCCAGAAAGCTAAAGGTAAGCTTCATAGATCAATTAAGTATATGATACTGAATCTGTAATACGGTTAGCAAAACATTTATACCGGAAGGCTATGTATAACCAAAACTCAGCCACAGCCTATCATTTTAAGTACAGGATAAAGTGGATTACTCTGTGTTTCAGTTCAACCAGCCAGTATAATGTACATCTTGTGCATACAAAAGTCTTTAATTTGTTAAAGTACCATTATGTATGTTTAGCTAAGTTAAAACAGAATAGTAAACACTTGTCAGGTTACCTGATTATAAGCCACCTTTTTGACAATTGTTTTATCTATTAAGGCCACATTAGATTACAGAAAAATTGATCATTAACCATTTTAATCTGACATTTTATATTTTCTTCTTTGTGTCTCCAGGCAATTTATTTTGGCTTAGGACAGACGTCACATTGGAATGATTAGATATAGCATTCATATAACCCTTTACTGCAAGAGGTCTCCCCCAGGCTGAATAAAACTGTTCAGAAGCAGGAAGAACAAAAGGAAAAACACATTACCAAACTGAAGGGTTTATTGACAGTGCTGCCTATAGGGCCAATCTGCCAGTTTTTCTAAGAATTTTATCACTGAGAAAGCTGTAATATTAGAAGCCAGTCCTGACTAATGATGAGGACTGCTCATATATTGCTGGGTGGTTTTGATGGTAGATAAGTTGTCATAGAGAACACAAGTAATGACTGGAGCTCTACATCACAGTTCCTAGGCTCATACATTCAGGAAATTTACTGTAATTCACCCACCTTAACATATTGAAGATTTTCGTCCTTTTGCAGCTTATTTCATTTTGCTAAGTGGTAGAATAAGACAACACTCAGCAACTGCATGCTTTCCTTAGCACTTTTTCATTACCTGTGCCATATTCTGGTGTTGGCTAATCTCTTATTATAGCTCAACATTAAAGATGAAGAGATAGAAATTTTAGGCCAAGTTAAAGTAGACAAAGAACTGAAGTACCCACAATCCTGGGAGTAGCTACTCAAGAGGGATGCCTATTTGTGGAGGCACTGATAGGCTTATATCCAAATGATAGAGCTGACCATATACAGTATCCCACTATATCATGCAAGCACCTTCATCAGCAGTGTATCCTCTACTCTGATGTTATGCTCTTGTCTTTTTCCAAGGTAATAATTGCACTGAATTAAAATCAGTTCTATATTGATGAATTCAGCAAGTTCACATAGGTGATTTGGGTGCATTTATGACACTGAGGTGCAGGAGGTCTGATACAGTAATAATTTCAAGTACAGAGTGCAGTATGATAAGATGATAGATGAATTAAGCACAGTACTAGATGTATGGTGTTGCACATGAGAAGGGTGGCAAACCCTTTATAAAACTATACCGGTAGTCATTGTAATGGTCTGTATGCCACATGCATTGTGAAGCATATTTTTGTGAGGCTGATCCAAGAATTTTGATGGTCTGAATGTTTTATGAAAGGATTTGTGGCTTATTTCAGTGGGCACCAGTATACTGTAGTACTTTCCTCCATATTCCCATGTCTCGATCTTGCCCACCCTTTACCATTTAGAAATAGTATAAAGGTAATAATGTAGATATTAAGCATTGTATCTGATATTGAAACAATTCTGTTATGTCATGATATTTCAGGACTTTAAGTTTAGTTAAGAAAATGCCATTAAATTGCTCAATAATGTAGGAAGATGGAGGGAGAAGAAGCTGGTGAACAAATAGAGGACAAACCCAAACTACCACATGTGATCCCAAGAGTTACTCCAGCCAAAGATGACTCTGGCTACAGCTCTGATGTGTCTGCAACCCCTGAGGTGAGCAGGGAGGGTGTGAAGGGGCCGGCATCCTTCATTCATCCCTGCATCACTCCGGACATCACCAATCGTACTGTCAACAGGTGAGGTCTAGCTGAATTTGAGAACATGTGGATAATATGCAACTAATACTTTACTACAGACTTACTTTGGTCTATCTATCTATCGTCAGACACCTTAATCCCGTAAGGGGTGGCCACAAACAAATCGCCTTCATGTCGTCGTCCCCCTCCATTTCACTGCCTTCCCCCCAGCTCACACCTCCCTCTCTCATATACCTCTCCTTTCTATCCCTCCATCTCAGCCACTGCCTCCCTCTCCCTCTCTCCTTTCCACTTCACTCACTTACACTGTCCTCGTTAGTCTCTTGCTCTCCATCCTCTGCACATTGCCAAACCACCTCAGTTTATTTCTCCAAATGTTTTCTATCACATCCACACCACAAGGCTCCTCCACTTCCTCATTTGGCAGTCTGTCTGTCCATGTAATTCCACATGCTTCTCTCAAATAACTCATTT
This sequence comes from Birgus latro, assembly GCA_018397915.1. Classification (NCBI taxonomy): domain Eukaryota; kingdom Metazoa; phylum Arthropoda; class Malacostraca; order Decapoda; family Coenobitidae; genus Birgus; species Birgus latro. The sequence continues at coordinate 4,093 of JAGKTI010012727.1, forward strand.
CCACTGCTCTCACTCTTGACTTGTGTCCTTCCAACAAGGTACAAGCTTCACTTCCATATGTTAGAGTTGGTATCACAATACTGTCATGCAGCGACTTTTTTTACTTCCATGCTCACTTCCTTATTTCTTATCACTATAGTACTTTCAAGGAATCAGCCACCTTTCTTCCTTGTTGTACCCTTTCAAGCACTTGGTCCTCCAAACTTCCATCCTTTCTCATCACACTACCCAAGTACTTAAATGCACTCACATTTTCCATTTCCCCACTGTCCAACCTCACTGTACATTCAGTGACTTCATTTCTCTCGAAGACTTTAACTTTACTCTTCCCCACATTCACTTTTAGATTTCATTTCTTACACACTCTCCCAGACTCATTCACCAAGCCATGCAGTTCCCTTTCGTCTTCGCTTAACATTATAGTATCATCTACAAACAAACAATACAAGAAGTTTCCAAACTCTACCCTCTCTCATTAGGGCCACTCCAACATCCACTACTCTACCTTGTATCTCTTTTATAACCCCATCCATATACAGATTAAACAACCATGGAGTCATGAAATATTTAGTATTTTCCACATTCCTTGTCCATCCACGGTCACATGCTTTCTCCAAATCCTTGAAGGCCCCATACAGTTTCTTTCCTTTAACTAGAAAGTTTTCCACTGAATACCTAAGGATGAATATCTGATCTACATAACCTCTTCCCTTCCTAAAACCTCTCCATTCTTCTCCAACTAATTCCTCTGTTATTTCCCTAACTCTGTCAATGAGTATCCTACTGTAATCTTTGCCTATTAACCTAAGAAGATCCTATGATTACCACACACTTTTTTTTCCCCATTTCTGTTGTACAGGGGAATAATTATACCTGACTTCCAATCCTCTGGGACTACTTTCCTCCCAGGCCAAACTGCACTTCTTCCATATCCATTCTGCTGCTGTCTCTCCTCCATGATTCATCATTTCACCACACATTCCATCAATTCCTGGGGCTTTCCCCATTTTGACTTTCTTCACTGCATGCACTACTTTCATCCTACTGTTTTTATCCTCCCTTCTCACCACCCTCCTTCCCCCAGCCATTCCCCAACCACTTTTACTTGTATTATTTTCATTATCTACCGGAATCTTTAACTTTTCCTTTAAGTGTTCTCTCCATCTGCTCACTTTTTCTCCCTTCTCCACTACTTATCTACCATTTTTATCATTCACTCCCCTGCTAACTTCTTTATCACCTTGTCTACCTTTTACCTCCTTCTAGAACATTTTCTTACATTCCCTCCCCTTTACACTCAAATTTCTTCCTAATTCCTCATCCACTCTCTGTTTACTCTCTCTTGCTACTCTTTTCACCTCTACATGTAATTCTTTCTTCCCTCCCTCAGCTTCTTCCGTGCCTCTGCTTCCCATCCACTCACTATATGCTTTCTTCTTTTGCACCTTACCTCTTCATTCCACCATGCTGTACCTTGCATCACCTTTCATCATCTCTTCATCCCACACAGCACCTCACATGCTGCGCAGATTTCTTTTGTGAAAATATTGCATACACTTCCACCAGGGTTGTGGAATCATCTGTTTTTGGTTGGAGTCAGAGTCAGTAAAAATTCCCACGGCTCCGGCTCCGAGCTTTATTGTTCTGAAATGGTATAAATCATATCTTTTCAATACAGTACTTTATTCAGTTTATTTTACAACCATGTATAATGGTGTATTTGTTATTATGCAAGCACTATAGGTAGAGAATTTAAAACTATATTTAAGAGTTGCGTCTGTCAAAATTCATGAATATTATTCATTTATCTGCATCATGTCCATGTACTGTATTATTAGGACAGTACAGTGTATCCTCAAGTCAGAGGAGTAGTCGTACTTGTAAAATTTCTGGAGTCGGAGTTGGGAAATATCACTGACTCCACAACCCTGCCTTCCACCTCCCCCATCTGCTCTAGATCATACATACCCAAACACTCCTCCACTTCTCTTTTATATTCCGCCTTTTTTTCCATCCTCTTGCAACTTTTCTACCTTCTTGTATTGACTACTCCTCCTGTCCCCTCCTATTCCTCCATAGCGCTTGAATGTTGACTTTCACCACCACCAAGTAGTAGTCAGAAAGTCCACTTCCCCAACCTCTATATGCTCTTGCATCCAGTACATACTTTTTCATTCTGTCATCAACACACACACATGATCAATTATTGCCTTTCGTTGATACCACCCACCCTTCTCATCACTTACCACGTATACCTGTGGATCATTTTGTGCCTAAAGAGGGTATTGACTATCTTGACTATCAGCAACCTCCTCCCCACACGAATGTCCGCTAGACCAATGCCACTCTTATCCGCTTCTGCAGGCACACCCAACTCATCAACTACAGTACTCCAACCACCTTCACCCTTTTCCATTCATATCTCCAGTCAAAAACACTCTCATTCTTCTCAAACTTTTCCATGCATGCTTGTACATTTGCCTAGAACTCTTCATTCATTCTGCTTGCACTATACAGTATTGTTACACACTCACATGTGCGATTGCCCATGTTCATATTCCCACTTTCAATCTTACCCACGCAACCTTAAGCCAACTGATCCATACTCTCTTATATTGTCCTTCCATCTCTTGCACACAACAATACATACACTCTCATTCTCACCCACTGCCACATGTATACCCATCCATACTCCCACTCTTTCACACTCTCACCTCTAGTTAATCCATGTGTGTCCACTTTTGCACCCTCAGGCACCTGGACAATCTCTCTCTCTCTCTCACCCCATCATTTGCCCCCCTTACTTTCCATATTGCAATCCGTGTCATGTCCTTTGTCTGGTCCTTGGTTGTCACCTTTTGGTCCGTCCTGATCCGAGGCTTCCTGTTTGTATTTTTAGTTACTGTAGTTGTTTTCTGGGTAGGGGCACTAACCCTCCCTCAACCCACTAGTTGACACAGGGAACACATGTTCGTTGGTTATAAGACTTACTTCAGTACAGTATGCAATTGCATTTCCCATCTTACATAATTATGTCCTCAAAAAATGTAGACAAAGGATATCTTATTCTAAGTTGAATTACAGAAGGTGGTAGGTGGGGACACTCACCATCCACTCACTCGATGTATTGCTGCTCCTGGGTGTCTGCCCTTTCCTCTTCTTCTTCCTTCTTTCCTTCCTTCCTCTTCTGTCTTTCTTTACTTCAGTCTTTCCTCATCCTTCTGCCTACGGGTGACTTGACACTCCCTCTTCTGTCTTTCTTTCCTTCATTCTTTCCGCTTTCTTCTACCTATGGGTGACTCTACACTGAGTGACAAGCCAAATGGTTTTCTGTATACCAGGAAACCATTTACTGTGCTGGATGGTAACCATATAACCAAATTATGGCGCCTGGTGGTTTAGTAGGTAAATATTACGCTCCAATCGGATTGAGCTGGTGAAGGTTTATATCCAAGGGATGGTTGGGGTTTATTGCTCAGGTAATGCCACTCAGGGATGAGTGAGGCTGGTCACTCTCATCTTAAATGTCATGGCCAACTTGCCTAGCCCTGGGCTCCTACGCTTCTCATGGGACAATATAGGATTGGAGATGGATGGATGAATTACAGAGAAACTGATTAAAGAAAGCCTGTAAGAAATACTGTCCATTACAAAAGAATATAACAGTATTGTATAATACCACACAGTAATTAGCTCATTCATTGTTATGCTCAGTACAGATTGCAAATTCACAATACAGCAATGTGCAGTACAGAACATTTGACACTATAATATCTTATAAGTGAACTACAGCAGGTATTTCTTAATGATAGCATTAATATTATTGCATTAATGAATTATTATACTGTACTTTTTTATACTGACAGCACTAGCATTCATTTCAAGGTTTTATCATTGATTCTGATTCCTTGCTTGCTCTTCAGACTGACCAGTACACCACATTCCTCAGCTAGCCAAGAAGTGTTCTGTCCTCCAATACCCAAGCTTGAAAGGCTTGATGTCAGCCAGGAGAACCCAAGTAACTCAGCTACAGGGACCTCTTTCTCCAGCCCTTACAATGACCTGGCTGTGTGTGAGCTGGAGGTGGCATGCTTGGGCTCCTCCAGTCTCCCTTCTAGAATGCCACAGAGCAACAAACACTCAGTACCAGAGCCTGAAAAATCCTCTGTCAGAACAGCAGAACCTAAACAAAACGTGGTGTGTGTGGAAAACTCCGTCCCACGAAGTAAAGTAGCTCAGAGTCGCAGACATTCTTCACCCATCAAAGAGCAAATTAAGGCTTTTGCAGAGAGGCAAAAGGCAACACTTTCTAGAGTTATAACCAGACGCAAAACGTCACAATTGGTGTTTATGCGGATGCTTCAAGAGGCTGAGTACTTGGCTATTCGAGTGCTGAAGTACCTTTCTGGGTTAGATCTTCTGCATCTGAGCCATGTCAACACTCAACTGCGTACACTCATACTAACAGATAAAGAGCTCAGTGGAAGAAGGGCAGTTTACATTACCAGAAGAAGAAAGGAGAAGGAGCATAATGGCAAGGTGTCTGTGCTTATGTCTTGTGGCATTGTTTAACTTATAATTGGTTTGAGAAGAAGCCTCATGGTTTCTCATATGCCTTTTTGCTTTCCACTGATATTGATATTTAATTTTGTTCAGGTAACACCTTCCTCAGAACAATTATACTGCACCGGTACTGTAGATTTCACCATTTCATCTCAGTTTATATTTGCATATATTATTAGTTCTACTTGTTGCTTTGTGATGTCTTATAATACTTTTAAGATTTGTCTGATATTACATGTAGATAAAATAGTGATGATTAGTTATTTTCTCTGTCATAAGTAAATAATATGCCATGATATACCTTGCAGGAAAACTACAGCAATTCAAAGAAGTCTGAAGGTGAGACTGAGAGCCCAGGATCATACGGCACACTGTCTCCACGTAAGCACCTCTCAGCCATCCAAAACCTTTACCCTCCTAGCCCCACAAAGGCACCAGCAGCTCCAACTGTTCAGCCTTCACAGTCTGAAAAATTTATAGAGGTCAGTGCAATATTTTAGTACTTTTTCAACCAGCATTTTGATCAAATACTGTACAGTACCGGTATTATGTCCAACTTTGTTAGAAGTGACGTTGAAGCAAAACAGACAAGGGCTGACATGTATGGATGAAGTATGCATGGAGATACCCATGAGAAGAGTTGGTACCCCTGTTTTACATGTTAGTCAACGGAATGACCACCTATGAAGCAAAAATATAAAAATATGTTGAAATGGTTTTGTTTTGAGGTGGAGCCAGGATTTCAAAGGCTTAGAATGACTCGTCCATTTCACAGTCTATACTGTTTAATAGCTTTGGTTCTGGATCCTACCTCATTCCTTCTCCTAGGAGGGAATTAGGGTTGGATCTTTGAGGCCAACAAGATATATATAATGTGAGATTCACTCTCATCTTAAATGTCAGGACCAACTTGCCTAGCCCCAGGCTTCTATGCTCCTCATGGGGCAATGTAGGATTGGGTGATGGATGGAGAGAGTACTTTTAGTAACTGTAATTAAGGTTTGTATTGTTAATATTCTCATTATTTAAATTACCTATCCTTAAGGCTGGTTGTGGAGTGGTAGGACATTAACATGGTAAAAGGGATGTACACCTTTTACCAGTACCAGTAGTTTTCCATAACTGATAGTTACGTAATATGAAGCACATAAATGTGGTTGTTTATGCCTATGGGGTTTCAGGTTTCCAGGGGCTTGAATGTTGAGTGAATGAGTGTGGCCCCTTTACTTGGGCAGGCATTTGATAGTTCTCCTTCAGTTAGGTTTTTTAATTGCTTTCTGAACCATACATCACTCCATCCTTAGGTGTAAAAAGAGATTGGAATGATATTGAAGTTTCCCTTGACAGTAAATACTTTATTTTGATATTCCCATTGTTACGCAGGAAGGTCGTAAGCTGTCTAAAGGTGAGCAGCTGCAGAAGTGTCCGAAGTGCCGATCACCAGCAAGAGTGAATAAAGGTCAGCAGCGTGCCATGTGTAGCTGCGGCTATGACTATTGTACTCGCTGCTTCCTACCCTTCCATCCCAAACCCAAGGAGTGTCCTGTCCTCAAACCTCGGACACGGGCAGGTGGTTGCGGTATCTTCTCTGATAAGTGCAAGAAGAGTTTAAGGAGGCTATGACATAAAGTTAAATGGGAAGTGCACCAGCATGTGGTGTGTTGTGGCAAGTGTTTGGCTTGTACGATATGCATTTTTGGGTAATAACCTTTTTAGTGTGCTGGATTTTTTTTTTTTTTTTTTTTCCCTTAGCTGACCAGATGATTTTGATAGCTAAGGAAGTCCCTCATAGCACAATGGATAGAAGACTACCTTATCATTTTAGCACTTTTAATAAGAGGGATCTCATCTAAGCTCAATTGATTCATATGTGTATGCAATGAAAAGGATACCATTAAACTGAAAAATTAATAGTTGCAAACCTTTTCAGTATGATGGCTCATTTGCAGCTGAATAATATCATTTAGAAGTAGCAAGCATAAAGTATGATATCATTGTGCTGAAAGGGTCAGCAACTCATGATGTTGGGCTAATGAATGTATTGTACAGTATTTTATTCTGGGTATAGCTCGATGATTTTATTCAGATGGAATGTCCATGAAGCTAGAGGGTTAAGTTTGGATTTTATATAGGTTGTGATTGGTTATATTAGTGACTTTGATAAAGATGTCTGGACTGAACTGTAGGTTTTCGGAATGGTTTATGAATGGTCAGTACAGACAGGCTATGTGTTGGGACCTTTAATCCCTTCAGTCTGATGATGTACTTTTTATTTTATTTTTGCTACCTCCAGATAAATTTGCTCACGTCAAGGGAGATTTTTCAAGCCAGAGGGGTTAGATATAGCTTTCTTTAACCCCTTCAGCATGTGATCTTTACTAAACTGCATAAACTCATCTGGTAGGGGGAGAAGTCATCAGACTGAAGGGGTTAATGGAGATTAATGGATATGTCTGATAGCTGATGATTGTACCTGGTAGGTGTGTGAGACTGCAAGGTTGGCAAAATATTTTGCATGAAGTACCAGTATATAAACAGTTTGAGTCAGGCATCAATAGTTATATAGTAATGAAATTCTGAATGTCCTCCACAACTGTGATACAGTATTACGCTAGGATAGGTCATATCGGTTTAGGTTGGTATTAATTTTGTAGCACTTGTGAACAAAGTAAGATCAAAATCTTCCACTTGTAAAAACTATAACAACAATGAGTCATGTATTTAGAATAGCTATAAAGTTGAGTCAAATAATCATCTAGTCCCTATTTGATTAGTTGACTGTATACAAACTTCTAGTACAGTATACAGTTGTTATGAATAAACAGAACAAAAGTGAACACTGCACTGTGCTGATGATGTTTTCAGTTTTAGTCACATTAACAAAAATTATGAATAGCTGTACTTCTAAGTTGTCCAGTCATTACTGATAGCATATTTCTCCCAACCATTCACTCATCAAATGAACAAACTGTCTTATCTTCACAGAACTGATGTGGTTCTTGTCGACATGTAAGATACCAATATCTGTGTAGTGTCTGTGTGCAGTTGGCTGTGTTACTTAATGACTGGAGTGTGATGTCTGTCATTCATGGACAAGTGATAACTGTCATTACATGCCAGCCAGTCTGTGAACATCCTGCCTCAGTTCAGGAAGTAAAAAACATTTGTCATGTTTACTGTATATACTGTAACTAGTAAACTTCATATGTAGTATAAGTATCATGCTACATTTCTTCATATATTTTTATACTACACTTTTGTACATATTTTATCTTCTTTATAAACTGAAATAGTACAACTTGAGCTTTTACTACGAGATGGGTGTGCATGGTTAAGTGTTGATGTGTCATGCATGTATAGTCGTAAAAACCATTTAGGAAGTACAAGTATAAACAACAAATGCTGAGCCTTTTCATGGATGTGGTATTTCCTCTTCATTATCATCAGCTCTGGCACCTTGTTCCCTTCCAGTGAACCACCAAACTGGGAGAACGTCTGAGATGCTTCTGCCTATTTGTATGGTCTGTATTTACAAGCTTATTTGGGAGGTAGCAAATTTCATGTTTAACTCCAGTAGAGTATAATGTTTGAGTGGTTTACATATTTATTTTGCTTTGTTATTAACTGAATCCCATATAGATTTTATAATACTTATTTCAGATTGCCAACCAATTTTTTTTTTGTTTCCCTCACTTTCTTCATTATCTTTCCACTTTCTTATAACTTGAGTTGTAAATAATGTATTAAGTAGACCATTCCCTATGTTGATATAATCTGCCATTCTTGAGATTATCTCTGTTATATGGCATTTAAAAGCAAAGTTGATAAAAGACAGTAAGAATGCAATGTTTAAGACTGCATGTGTTTCTTGTCATTTACTGTGAAGATCTGAGTGAATGAGTGCCATGTTGTATATAGTTTATTTTTTTAGTCTGTAGAATCACTAGAATAAGGTACACATTTGTGTCAGCCAGCTACACAAACTGCCATTACTGTTATGTTTTTATGTTGTAGCATTAGTCTGTTTTTAGCATTTTTGTTGTATTTACACTTGCTTATGTGGTTAACTGAGTAGAAATCTATCACACATAAATAAATAAATATATATATATATACATATGTAAAACATATATATATATATATATACACACACACACACACATTATTGCTTTATGGGTCAATAATTACCCCAATAAATTTTTTGTCTTTACTATACTGTATATGTGGCTTGATGTTAAATTTCCTCAAGTTATTCCTCTCCTCCTGTGATGACTGGTGTAAATGAAGCAGTTACAGTGCTAGAATAACTATGATTGAATACAGGTTGATAGTTTCCCTTTTTTGTGCCCTCTTTTCCTTGTTTCAGAACCTTACCTGGTTTGTAGGTGGGGGAAAAAAAAAAAAAAAAGTGTTGACAAATAGAGCTACCCGTGTCTGCACAGTTCATACTGAACATAACCATTTATATGCCGCTGCCACATGTATGCTTAAAAATCACAGGGGAGAATGGAATGCTTTAAAGGAACTGTACTTGTACTGTATATTATTTCTGAACTCAATATTTCACTTTGTAAATATATAATTTTCATCTACATACAATAGGATTATTTTATTACATTAGAATATATGTTATGGAGTTTTCAGGAAATCTGCTATGCAATTTTGAAGGATATTTTATGCATTATTTTTTTAAAGAAATTTAATACATTCTTTGAAAGTTAATGCATCTGTAATCTCCCATTATAAGCAGTAAATGTTCATCCTTTCACTCTGATGACATATCTCCTAGTGTATTCATGCTACTTCCAGATTATTCAGGCTACGACACACTTCACATTTAGAGCCTTCTGAAGTTGAGTATAAATTCTTTTGGTAGCACGAATAGACTGAAAAATATGTCACCAGACGTAAGGGGCTGAAGTAGTAAGACTAAAGAAATAACTGAATTATGACTACATCCAGTAAACTCTTGAAACATGTAACTCTTGATTCTGTTGTCTTTTCATTATAATTGTTTTTTATTTGTTCTTTTATTAAGAATGTATTTCTTCAAGTCCTTTGTCTTAATTCCCAGTAGCCTGTTTGTAATACTATACCAAAATAAACTACAACCCCTTCAACTTACTGTTATGTTCACTGCATCATGTTTAGTCAGAATCATATAGGATTATTTCAGACTAGCTTCTGCTGACCTTTTTGCATTCTGGTGACACAAGATGTTTTGAGGTTACCACAAGATGATTTTATTTAACTGAGGGAAATTCTAATACAGTACTGTAGTCTGAGAGTTCAGAACAGTCTGAATTAACCTTAGGAATGCTACTTTTTTACTTCATCTGAATAAGATTTATCTGAAATAAAATATCAAAAGTCAGTCCATGGCAGCAAATTCATTTGATGAATTGGAATAGCTAATCTTGGACCTATTGGTACCAGAGGGGACCAGGCATATCCACAGTACTAAATACAATATGATACTAGGGAAGATGATAATTTGGGCTACAGTCTACCCCATGTAAGTAAAATATGTAGTTCGCATTATTCTTATGCAGGTGTAATATTCCCCTCTTCAGTGTTGAGGTCAATAGATACATGGCTGGACAGTGTTTAGCTTCAAAAAATTTAAAGCTCTTAATTGTGACCCTAATGTTTGGGGTGTATTGAAGTTTATAGCTATAGCTGCCATCCCCTTAAGACTTATTCCAGAGAAAAGAGGCTTTACTCTATCTGTTATTTGAATAGGCATTGCATAGGGTTTAGCATTCATAGGATTTGTAGAGAGGAAGGAAGGATTGGAGGATGGCAGTGATCATCATCTGTAAGTTAAATGTACTGGGAAGCTTAGTGAGCAATGATGTGTATTTTTATGAAATGCCAGCAACCAGCCTGTAAGTTGCAGACTGCCTCTGATTTAGGTTGAGGACTGTAATTGGTCATTAGTGTCTGTAGTGAACAACTGTAAGTAAGCAGCTCATTAGGTCTACTGACTAACTCTGCCATCCCTATTTAGAATAGGCTGTGAAAGAGATAGTCCTCCAGTATATAGAGTAGCATTTTTGTGACTACTGAAAGTGACAGTGTCCCAGTTCTTTAGGTGTCAGCTGTGGTTCTCCATGATAAATCTGGTCCCTTGTGAAATAGGTAACCTTTGGGAGCCTTCCTTATGGGATGGTCATGGCTATGTACAGTACAGATAACAACTAGGAATACCTCTTGGGATCCCCACACCGGAACCTAAAGCAAGGCCTCCAGCAAAAAAATTACTGGATTAACATGACTAAGCACAGGGGAGTTCCTGATGCCACCTTCCTTTACTTTTTGTGTGACAAAAATCAAGGAAGGTTAACCAGTACAGTACAGTATTACAATATCTCACACAATCCTAATTGGCCTACAGGAAAAAGATAAAATTTGCATCTAGATAGTTGAACTGGTCATATATAGCATGGTTTTAGCTGAGAAATAATGCTTGGATCTTCATGATATGAGAGGCCCATATTTCCAGCCAAAGAGGGACAGGAGAGAGAAATGCAGTCAGACCTGCCATTCCAGATTCAGTGGTAGAACAATTGTTTCTCTTACATGTGGCACCCTCCATATTACTATTGTACAGTGTAATCTCTTGTTCATAGCACAAATTGATAATGGTGATATAAGTTTCCCTATACTGAAATCTGTGTTGTTTTGCATTTCTGTTAGCTATCAATCCTGCTATGGTGCCACATGATAACGTTATTGATTTCTCTTTAATAATTATTATTTGACAAGGTGAAGAAGTTAATCACTAGCAATAACAGACTGTTACTAGCAAATATGGTATTACGAAGGCTGCAGCATAGTAGTAATATTAGAAATGACAGTATGCGACGAAAACAAAGAAGTCAAATATCACTGCGATTTGCTTTGATGAATGTTGTTGAAACATGTGAGAAAAATTAAGCGGGACGACGCAACTCACGCCTCCATTATTCTCTTCTAGTGCATTGTGGGTAATGGCTGCAGAAGTTAGTGTTTGTGTGCCGACGATGTTATGATAAGGTGAAATAAGCCGTACAGCGTGGATGGGTGCGCTGCCCAGGTGAAAATTGTGGCTGGTAGAGGATTTAGGGACCATAGCCGGCAAGATGACGAGCGTGGAGAACAAGGAGGCTCAGGAGAACAAGAGGTAAAGTGGCCATGTTGATTGTTTTGATTTCGTTGATTGTTTTGATCGTCTGGATTCACGCTGTATGAGATAATTTTTATGCTCCTTAACAACAGTATGACTTGATAAAACGAAAACGGAAATGAACATTGGTTATCGATATGTATGGAGGTAATGTGGTTCTTGTTTTGATCTACTTCCCCGTTTGGTTTCATGTTCGCGCCTTAATCCAGTGTTTATCGGACATGTACAGTATATGTTATTTTTATCATCCTGGTTTCCATAGTTTTATCCTTGTCTTATGGTGTACCAGTCTAAATAGGGTATTGCTGATTATTAGAAGTGTCGGGTATTCGGTGCTGTTAAACTGAACGAAGATAGTGTATAGTTTTCAATTACTGTATTTCACTTACAGTATTTTGTACTCTTGAAATACCGGTTGTTTCAAGAAATGATTTTGCAGCAGTGTTTTGAATCGTGATTTCTATTCAGCATTTTTTTGGTATATCTTGAAATGGTGCCTGATGCCCCTTTCATTCTAATGACATTTTGTTCCATTTTATTCTTGCCATTAAGCCAGTTTTATTCAGCTTTAAAGTGACATTTCATGGTCATCATCTAACCCCCCCTCTACCAAATAATATCCCCCAAACTGAATAGAATAATTTGTAATGTAGGAATAATATAAAAATTTTCCACCTGATTCAGTGGGTTAACAGTAATTAAGGCAAGACTGGCATTCTTCCTCTGACTGCTTCATTCTGAAAGACCTCATTTAGTGTGCTGTGAATGAGAGTTGGAGAACCCAGTGGAGTTAGTGTGAAATTTTCAATGTTGCCGTGGTGAAAATCTAGGACAGAACCATGTAATTTTTCTCAGTAAAACGTAATGTTATCAATAGTGATACATTTAACAAGCTGTGGAAATACTTAATTTTGAAGGTATTAGTTAAACAACCCCATCAGTTTCACACACAAATAGTGGCAAGTTGGCATCATGTTCGGCTTGTAGGTCGATTTGACCCGAAGCTCAATCTGTCACTAATTGTTTCATCCCTAATAGCATACCCTAATGTAATTTAATCTACTGTAATCTGGCTTAACCTAACCAAAATTAACATGATTCATTCTAATCTTCTGGTAACCTATTCATACCTAATCAGAAGAACTTGGAGACAAGTGGGTTTTTGGTCTGAATTAGGTTGCCCTGTAGGTCATCACTGATGGTGTACATAATCCTAATCCCACAGCCCTTAGTATAATATATTTCCATTGATTTTGGGTGTCTTATATGAATTACCGGTATACAGTTGTTACGGTATACCAGATCACCGTCATAAAATTTTCAACATTTGTTAATGGGAGCTCTCTAAGACTGCCTGTGGAGCTTTGCAACTCATTTCATGTTATTTCTTGCTTATATATGTTGTATGTTATAATTTCTTTTAAAATGGCAGTTTTTGCCCACAAGTTGTATTATTTATTTTCAAGGAAGTAACCCTATAGCTACAAGTGTTTGACAAATATATATACAGTATATAGAAAAGGCTTGCCACTTGGGATCCCAGTTTTCATGACCGTAGGTTGTGTTCAGTGGAGTTAGTCTGAGTGATTCCTATAAATATCCTTTGTTATGATGCCATGGTTATAACTAAAGGATGTCAGATAGGTAGGACCAAAAAATACCCTGAGGAGTCATTCCTGTGGAGGGGGGGGAGGGATTATGTGATGAAACAAATCATACAAAATGATTAAATAGAAAATAATGAATTATATGGCTAGTCTCAATAGACTATGTCAACCTTGAAAACACCTGTCACAACCCACTCCAAACAGTAAGGCACTTTCCAACATTATTGGTACCATACAACCAACACCCACAGGCGCTCCATAGAGTAAGGAACAAAAGATGTCGATATTGCAGATACAAGGGTAACATTTTTTTGTTTCAACACACAACTCTCATGTCACAATATACTGTACACATCCATACTGTCACATTCAAGCGAAAGAAATATCAGGCATGGTATCACCCTAGTAAGTTACTACTGTACAACAGGATCAGCAACACCACCACCAGCACGTGTAAGCAGATAGCAAATCAGTCCACATTTATGTCACTTACCACACAGTTAACCCATTCAGTTCAGTGACCTATATTTTTGTTGCATTCTTGCTGTCTTCAGTTGGTTTTATTCACCTTAAGATAGACTTAACATGAAGGTTTACATGTACAGTAGCTTTCATACCGTATATATAGAGTACCCCTTTCCTCCTTGGACACTCTTCTGAATTAAATTAAATAATTCAATAGCAAGAATAAGATACAGATATACATCATTGCAGTGAACAGGTTAATTGACAAAATGCTGCCCATAGGCCATATAATGGTTTTGGACATGAAACATATTTTTCTGATGGCTAATCCTGTGGTGAGTCAGTCATTTCTGGTACCGGTATTGATTTTCATGAAAAATGTTTACAATATGGCAGTACAATATTATCTCTGACAATGTTAATAGGCTAGGGGAGGCGGTGGCTCAATCGGTAGAGAGGTAGCCTGCAGTCCCGACCGACCCAGGTTCAAATCTCCGCTTGGGCAGGGAACAGTTTAAAGATTTAAATTTCATTAAATCAGGCTTTACTGATCTACCAGAAGACCCGCCAACATGTCGTAAAATTACCCCCGCTAATACCAATACACCAGTCCTGTATGAGACAGCCCTATCATGTGTTCAATATGGACGTTGGGTGTTAGCGCCGAAGTGGTGACATGTAGAGGTGTATGGTATGTAGGACTGCTGGGCCTTGATAGCAGGCCGTGAAGCCTATGCCTAGAGTCGGACACATTAAAAAAAAAGGAGAGAGAGTGAAATACAAGGCCAGATGTGGCACTAACCTACCCAGGTCTCACTTAACCTATGCTTGTGTAATTCAGTGTTCTATTATTGCCAGACGCTATAATCCCGTAAGGAGTGGCCATTTGACAGTTATTTGTTTTACAGGGAGGGGCACTAACCCTCCGCCAACCCACTTGTTGACACGTATGGAGCACGTATGGTTTGGTTATGTGGTTACCACTCGCTGTTGTAAATGGTTTCTTGGCTTACAGGAAACCATTTGGCTTGTCACTCAATGTAAAGCCACCTGTAAAGGAAAGAAAAGCAGTACGAAGTGACAGGAAAGATGGGAGAAATAGGAAGAAAGGAGGGCAGGCACAGAAAAAGAATGATAAAGGCTAAGGAAGAAGTAGGCAGCACTACATCAAGTGAGTGGATGATGGTCGCCACCACCTACCACTAATTCAGCATTATCCACGAATAAATCTCAGGAATACCATTTTGAGGCAACACCATTGGATGCCATATCAAAGGCAGGCAGTGTAAACACACACCATTATGGGCATCTTGTTATTGGAAAAAAAAAAAAAAATCAAACCCTTCTCACAGCAAATCCCCCAGAAAGATGGGAGGAATAGGAAAAGAGGAAGTCAAACTCAGAACAAGAATGATAAAGATGAAGGAAGAAGTAGGCTCAACACATCGTCAGGGGATGATTGCCACCATCAACCCCCATTCTCATACAGTATAGCTCAGTAGTACCAAGTCATACAATAGTCACTGCGTAGTAGTTAGCTACTTGCTTGAGATTGTTCATATCGTACGAATCTTTCATAAAGGTTTCAACTTGCTTGCATGCTTCAGCCTTGGTCACCTAATAGTGTCTCTCAACATTGCTCAATCTCTGGCAGTCTCCCAGTTCAGTCCCTTATCCCTGAGGTTTTCACCCTCCCTTTTTTTTTTTTTTTTTTTTAAACCTTGTCCTAGGTTTCATTTTGGTCTGTCTTTCGCAGCCCAACCACCGACATTCACACTTCTCAGCCTCTGCGCCCAATTGTTGTCCTTCATCCCCTTAACTTGCCCAGACCATCTCAATCTACCCTTCCTTATCACAACACCAATACTTCAGTCGCAATCCTTGCCCTCCCAGGCCCTGTATTCAAGGATGCACTATGCATCATTTACCCGACTTATGATAAAATGAGGTTTAGAGAAAGAGTGAAAAAATAAAAAGGAACAACAGTAGACTTATGTACACTCTGCTGTATACAGCACAGTCCAAACAGTTGTAACATTTTGATGACTGAAGGTCATGTTTGTCAAATCAGCAGTAACACAATCTTGTGAAATCACCTAACCTGTGATAAGAGAGGTGTGTGGGGTGGAGGTGGGAAAATCTTCAGTACTGGTATTTTGGCACTTGGGATCATGTTATCATGGGGAGTAGATTTAGAGCTTGATAATGCATCACTTACTGGTGAACTTTACTGTTCAAGAAAGTGCTGTTGGGTCTGTGCATATATGATTTTGAGGACCTAGAAAAACGTTATTCGTGTCAAAGTCATTCAGGCCAGTGTTAATAATTGTGAGGAATATTAATTAGAACTGCCAGTCACAGCAGCCAACTCATGTGTGACTTTTCAGTCACTGTCCACTGTCTTTTGCATCTTGTCACATCAGCATACCTCACTTACGAAGGATACATCAAGCATATTATAAGCAACATAGTAAGTTTAACACAGAATAATAATAAAAAAGTAGGGGAAAATTGTTTGATTCAGTAACTTTGTAAGATATGAATGTATTGAGCAGACATGGGGCTGATGCCGGCTGAGGCTGAGGCTTCTTGAAGCCATGGTTTTTAGGTCACAGGTTTGGCTTCGGCTTTGAAGCCAAAGGGCCTTCAGCCCCAACTGCTTGCTAAAGCACCAGGACCAGAAAACTCGTTACAGGAACAGAATATGTTTACAACACGTTGGACTGTGGAAACATTGCTTTTTAATCCTGTTTGAAGTTCTGATTTTCTTACTGGTTGTTTCCTGTAAGCCAAGAAACCAATTACAGCACTGGGTGATAACCATATAACCAAACCATACGTGTTTCCTACATGTCAACAAGTGGGTTGGTGGAGGGTTTGTGCCCTTCCCTGTAAAACAAATAACTCAGTAAATGGCCACCCCTTATGGAATTATGGCATCTGGCAATAGGTAGATAGATAGATGGTTACAACTGGGATACAGTGACACAAAGCTGATTATTGGCTTCATAAAATTCATACAACTTCGGTTTAGTGTTTGTGAATGTGTACCTGGCTTCGGCTTATGGCTTCACGACTTTCCAAGGGTGCCAACTTTGGCTTCGGCTTCATGACTTTTGAAGGGTTTCGGCTTTGAAGCCAAAAAGCAGGCTTCAGCCCCATATCTGGTGCTGAGTTTGAGTAGTGTACTTTCAGTGTGAGAATATGTGGGAGAATTATGATATGTGTAAAGAGCAAGAGTATGAACACTTCCAAAGAATGTGCATGGTTCGATGGAAGAGAGTCTGAGAAATTCTACCATATATGAGGACACCACCTGCATTTCTAAAGTTCTTTTTCTCCAGCTGCTACTTATAATTTTTGGTACTCATGCAGTTGCAAGGTTTCACAGTAATGTGGGTAGCTACACTCCATCATGTAGTCCTGATGCATCCTCATTACTTAGATCTCTACTCCAAATCAGGTTTTTCATAATGCCAACCACTTTGCTTCCTAGGGTCACTGTACTTTCAACTTCCATCGTATATTTGCATCCCTTTTCTCTTGTGGCATGTAAATAGGCCTACTTAAATTCTGACACTTCCAGCTCTTCCCTTTCACTAAAACTCATTTGTGTCCTCTTCTCTCACAACAACCATGTTTTCTTATCAAAGCTTGCTTTCAAACCCTGTTGCCCAGAAATATACATGAACCTGAGGCAGTCTATGAAGATTTTTCATTCATTGTTAGCAGTCAACAGATTATCATCTGCATACAAGAGATTTTATATATTTCACGTCTCACCATTCGTATCCAATGTTTTTTAATAACCTTGTGGACATTACACCCCAGTTTAACTAGTTCTGATACTGAGTCACTCACTCAGATGTTCACATGCTTCACTACCTTTGTTAAAGAAGCTCTTCACACTGTTCTGTATATACTTTACTTTTAAAGGCTATATTACAAGTAAATTCACAAATTAGGTACCTTACAGGGCACTAGGGTTTCCATCATGTGCAAACTCTTTATATTGACTGACCCATTTGAGGTCACTCTATTGTTTAAGAGATTTTACCTAACCCCAACACCACAAGCCTACCCCCCCCCCCTGAAAAAAAGAAAAAAATGCCGTGTACAGCAGTTATTTTCACTTGTTTACACATGCTTTCATTGTTCAGTATAATCTGTCCATCCATCATTTTCCAGTCAAGACATATAAGGTGAGAGTGACCAGTTTCTTGTCATGCATCATTGCATGAACTACCCGGCAGAGGTAAATCTTTACGAGACACATCCATTTGAAGTGCCTTAACCCAGTAGATCACCAGGCATCTAAAAATTGCGTGAGAGCAACAGGGCTACACAGTACAAAGGACCATCCTTGATCTGCACACATCAGAGAATTGAACTGTAAAGGGGAAAGTACATAGGTGGGTCAGGTGTCCCTTCTATTTGAAAAAAGGAGCAGCAAGTGCATGTATGATCATTACATGTATAATTTTTGAGTACCTCAGTAATGTGTGGTCATGTGTGCACAGCTTACTAGAAGGGTACCCTAATGATGTTCTTGAGTTACTGGTAATGCTAATGGCAGTACAGCATGCCTTCATTTTACAGTGAAGATACATTTGGAAAAAATCCATCACGTAACAGTTTATCATATACAGTACAGTTTTGTGTAAACTATAGCATGGGTTCAGTGAGAATATGTTTTTGGTCAAGGGTCACTCACCCAACAGTCTAAAAACAAGTTTCCAGTTCGCCTAAACTGTTGCATTATTTCACTTCACTTGCTGCTTACCACCAAGAATAAGTATAAAAATAAGATTCTAACTCACCCAAGCTGGTAGCTGTTTCACTTTACTACACTTTACTTGCTACTTGAACTTCAGCACCACACTCCATCACTGACACTAACACACTGAGTAATACCATATCTGAGTTCAAAGGCCATCTTGGAACAGACAGATGCCCATAAGCTTGCATGTTAGTGATCATATAACCGAAAATAGTCATCGTACATGGACCAGTGGGGCTTTGTACAGGATCATAATGACGGTACAGTACAGTTTAAGTGAAAGTATGATTATGTCTGAAAAGAGTCCTAACTTTCTAGCTATTGTATAAGTAATTCATTGCATACCAGTTCATCATAAAACAAGGATCTATCGATCTATCTATCTTCTGTATCTATCTATTGCCAGACGCCATAATCCCGTAAGGGGTGGCCATTTGACTTTAAGTTATTTGTTTTACAGGGAGGGGCAGTAACCCTCCACCAACCCATTTGTTGACACGCAGGGAGCACGTATGGTTTGGTTATATGGTTACCACCCAGTGTTGTAAATGGTTTCTTGACTTAGAGAAAACCATTTGGCTTTGCCACTCAATGTAAAGCCACCTGTAAAGGAAAGAAAAGCAGTACGAAGTGACAGGAAAGATGGGAGAAATAGGAAGAGAGGAGGGCAGTCACAGAAAAAGAATGATAAAGGCTAAGGAAGAAGTAGGCATCACTACATCAAGTGACTGGATGATGGTCACCACCATCTACCACTAAACAAGGATCTGCTGTAGTATATTGAGAGAAAATTCACTACCGGGTATACATGGTGGTTAGGATAGCAACAAGTACGGTACTTGAGTTTTATTCAGAGTTCACACTAGGGTACCTGCACATTACAGTATATTTAATTTAGCTTTGTAATTTTGAATTGCCTTGCTACTTTTATATACAGTATTTTAGTAGATTTATGGTATTCTCTCTATTAGGTTATAATCTTAAGGAAAGTTCACTAAAGACAGGAAGTGAAGTTTGATGGCCAGCTGCCTCTTAACAATGGCACCATTGTTAGGGAGAGTTTCATAGCTGGGTTGGTTTCTGTGTTAATCCGTGTTCCTGACCAGTGTCCTCATGCTGATAAGATGCATCATTGGTGTAGTTATTAAAAAAAAAAAAAAAATCCTCCTGCACACAATTATATTCATATCTACATCCTTGGATGTTTTATTTTTCATGTCCACAAATGTCAAAAATTAGCATCCAGTCTGCAGTCTTATATACAGTATTTATATACATAGAGATAGGTGGATAGATACAGTAGATTACTGCTGTATGTTAATGTGCCGGAAGGCAGGAAGTGTGGAATGACACGTCTTATCAAACTTTTACCACATCAGGCCTAACAGTTGAGTGTTATCTCCTTTGACTTTTTCATTTACCAGTTGCTGTTTCATGTTAGGAGTGTGCTGTTATATTCACAGCAAATACCGTATCTGCGTATATT
>JAGKTI010012728.1:386-24158 GCA_018397915.1 Birgus latro
GGAAATAATGAAAAATATAATTATCACTGAGATAAACAATGTCAGTACTGGTAACAACACTGATAGTAGGATGATAACAGCAGCTTGATGGTAAAAGAATCGTTCAACTGAGAAATGTCCTTCTGGGAAACATCCAATTGGAAATGGCCTTTCTGAGAAACACTGGTTCATCTGGGCATCGTCTGAGAGGGATGTAATCTCCTTACCACGCCTCTCGTAGTCCCAGCCCGTCTAACTATCCTTCACTACCCTAATCACCACACACTTCACCAGTTTCACCACACTCCACTCCACCATCTCCACAGCACATCGCCATTTCCACCACTCCTTATAGTCCACCACTCACAACGCGACATCCATCCACTCCCCTGCATCAACCTTATCGTGCCTCCCACGCAACTCTTTCATCAGATTATCTCCTCACACTCAATTACCCTCTGCCTACACCCTTCACCACGTCCCATTACCCTCTCCCCACACCCTTTATCAGACGAACCACAATTTCCAACATCCTTCACTCGCCACATCTAGACGAGCATGGGGCATAACAACAACCCTCTTCCCACATCCTTCATCAGACCACATCACCCACACCTCTCCCACATCCTCTCCTACCCACATACCTGCCCTGGGAGTATAGCGTCCATCCGGCCATGTATCCACCAGGCGTGATGTATCTGAGGTCAGGTGCTGCGGCGGGGTCAGGCAGGGTCAGGCGAGGGTAGGCCGTGCTCACCAGGTCCTTGTTGCCAGTGCTTGTGCCTGCACCATCACCACACCAGCAGATAATTTGCTTTTACTACAAACAGTTTAATGTTCTGGGTTATGTCACTTTTTGGAATAATGTACTACACCACTGATTTGCAAAACTCATGAGCCGTTACCTAATATTTTTTGGACAGTACATTCATGGATTTCATAGTTTTTATTTTTATATTGTGCATTATTTTATGTGTCTAATAAAATCACTTTTTCCTCATATAAACTTCTCTCGCAACTCACTTGGCTTCCTTTAAATATTTGCGTTCGTTTACATTCGAGTTCCACACTGAGGACGCAGTTCTTGCCTCATTACCCAAACAGGTTAGGCCACATTCAATATTACTGATCTACGGTAAGATAAAAGTGGAGGCTTCAAAGTTTCATCTTTCAGTGAGTTATTTACGTATCAGTTTATTAATGATCCAGAAGCATATTAATGTACTGCTCCGTAAATGTACCAATTTCTCATTGTATCCTCATCTAGTGCCATCGTTCTTAAACTGATTTCTTTTTCATTGTACAGTACCCTAAAAATTATTATAGGTACACTCGTGATTAGTAATCTCTGACCAGAGAGTTAGCCAAAGTCGTGGCCAGGCGTAGGCTACACAGTCAGACACGCTCAACCATCGCTCCAGAAAGGTTTAGTGTTTCAATGAACAATTTTCTAAGCACCAATGAAACATTTTCGCTTCACATATTATTTAACTTTTTCAAGTATTATATATATATGCATTTTAAGAAATAGACATGAAAGTTGGTCATAGCTGTTATTTGTAGTGTGTAATGAGGGCGTGATGCTATTTGATATTCATACTGTGTTTTATTAATCTGTTCAATATTTCACTGACCTATTTCTTGAGGCGAGGCTTTAACCGAGCTGTTGATAGGTGATGGCGGAGAAATATCCACGACTACCACAGCAGCCGGCATCCACACGACATATTGTAAGTAAGTAGGCTTTATAATACTTGTAACATTGACAAAAATTTACCATTACCTGCTACTTTGAATTTATTTATTTATTTTTTTTTTATCTGGTGATAACAGGCCCCATTACCATCCAGTGGGAATGGTTGCGCTTTTCCGACGCTACATCTTAGCTGTATGCTCCCTCTGGTCAAAATGTGTGCAAATTAATGCGTTAATTCTTAAATTATTATTATTACGGTAGGCCTATATATGATGCCAATACCCACGTAGAGTGGAACATGTTTATTTACCTCTTCGAAATTGCCCAATTGCAGACTGATTGAAGAAATGTCGGCCCTTGTCAATAAAAGCAGATTACTGTGTTATGGAAGAGAAACCATAAATATATGGTAATATCCGAGATATGAGGAGCAGAACGCTTCACAGTTCTTTGCCCCGCCCAGTAGTGTAGGGGCTACGTTCGAATGCGTGGCTCGTGTGTGGTCATAACTGCCCGCCAAGCGTCTCTGGTCAGAGATTAGTAATCATGAGTGTACACTGAGCTAGACCTATGCATTTCAGTGCAATGTTTGGCTAAAAACATTTAAGTGCTTATTATAGCAAATATAATGATAACAGTTATATATAGGCAAATCAAAGTGCTCTTACTCGAGCTCGGGACCGGGGGGTCGCGAGTTCGAGCCGCGGCCGGAACTGCCGTGCCGGGAGGGGTAGCGCCCTCCTGTTACCTAGCGGAGCTATATGATCTCATTGTAAGGTCTAGCTCGGGGATTCTTTAATCCTTTAAAGTGCTCTTACGTCAACCTATTCACATTCCTCACCCACGATATATGAACTGCCATTCCTGTATCGAGTGCTCAGCTGTTGACTCCCCCCAGCCTGCCAAGTATGAGCCCTCTCAGTGCCTCAGTGAAGCCTCGAAACAATACCAAAATATTAATAAATGATTCATTGCCGTAACAACGGGAATCACAATATATATATATATATTTTTTCACCCTTGTGTATTAACATCCTATGGGAAATATTAATGGATGTTTTTTGTCCTGCTTACATTTCAAGTTTACTTTTTTTTTTTTTTAATCTGTTAATAATGTACTTACTGTACATTGTTCGAACTTTTGCAGCTTGGAGGTTCTCTTTGTGATTTATTTTGCATTTCTTCGTCCTACAAGGTAATGTTCTCTTGTATATTGTTTACATGTTCTTAATATCGACCTGCATGGCATCAGTAACGTGTAGGAAGTCATCAGAGCACTAAGAAAAAAAAAAAAGACAAACCGTTCACTACGATGACATCTTTCCCATATTATTCTTACTAACTTCAGAATGTTTTGTCCAGCTGAGGAGAGAGGTTTCTATTTCGAAGGGTTATATACAGTACAGCCTTCATTTATCCCTTCACTACAAGAGGTTTTCACGATGCAGGGGGAAGCTAAGACGAGTCAGTGAAGCACGCCATAGGACTGAAAAGGTTAAGGAGGAGGTGATCGGGAGTCTCCTTAACCCAAGAAGCTACGATCAAAGGACGGTTCTCTTGCAGCTTATGAGGCTTCCTAGCTCATCATTTAGCATCATATTACTATTCCCCTGCATTTTTATTCATGCAAATTATGTCGGTGATTAAAAATTTACACACAAGAGCATATCAGTGTGTAATATTCAAAATCATAAAAGGTGCCTGTGAGCTATGCAAATCCAAAACAGGAGATCTCGGCCCAGTGAATCGAGGGTCGTATTTGTGTGGACTCGACAGGCCCACGTATTTTCATATTCTTGCGCTCTCCATATGATCATAATTATTTACCCAGCGATACAGCTTTTGTATTGGAAGGACGAGAGGGCTTTCCGAAATTCAATAAAGTCGTCTGAGGATACTGTACCCAAACCAAAATACAAAATGCGTCATCGGGGTGAAGGGGCTAACAATGTCTGCTACACTACAGTATTTTGTTTTAAATGTTGTTACTGTCTCTTTAATATCTACATTGAAGGGGTGTATAGGACAAATACATAGAATTGTGGTGCAATATGAGGAAAATATATTGGTACTGGAGAGGTGAAAGGGCAGCCTCCTTATTCCTTAATAATACAAGGCCAGGGGGAGGTATCGATAAGGAAACTTAACCAAATTTCACCACGGTCTCCCTAGCAAATTTCAGGAGTCTTCACAAGTCATTTAAGTCATTTTGTGAGGGCTTATTTTGTCACTTAAGTATTCCCTTAGTTTTGGCTGTGAAGTGTGTGGTAACTGTAGGAGGGAAGACTAAAGTACAAACAAAAACTTATAGCCTACACTGCTTCAGTCTTTATCCCAAGCTGAGTAAAAACGTTTGGTGGCAGCAAGAACAAGACAAATATCACTTTTATTACGGTTACTGGAAAATTAACTCCTTCACCACTAGAGGATTCCCCTAATGTAAATATAACCGTCTTGGCATAAGGCTTCGTAACAACTCTTATTTAGTGATTTATTACGTGCACATGTTGGAGATATCAAAAATAATACAACGACCGTACAAGAAAATGTTATGGTGTAATATGCGAAATTAAATAGCTAAGGAAAGGGTGCTACGAAACTTCCTATGCCAGTCACAATACTGCCCCAGACACCCACCTTCCAGGCCATCGGGGAACTCCTGCCTGAAGACCTCCTTGCCGTCCCCGTACACCCTGGAGCTGAGGATGACCATGGCACCTGAGGGAGTTATGTAGGTGGTGCCCTCCTCGTAGAAATTACCCAAGCTGTCCTCGCCCTCCTGTACCATGGTGGAGTACACCTGGAAGCACCTGAGGAGAGGGGCAGAGGGACATTATGGGTAATAATATTCAAACAGAGCGCGAAGGTGTGGACAAGCCTCAAATTTATGTCGATAACTTTTGAATGATGACAAAGAATGTCTGATTTTTCATTATCGTTGGTGACTACATCATATAATGTGAGATGCAGGCTAATCACATTTCATAATCACAGGTGTTCCATAATTCACCATCACAAGTAGGAACTTGATTACTTTCCCTCTTATTTTTCTTGACACAACCAGCCATACAACACATATAGCACCACTTAAACTGAACACCTGCACTAAATGGAGGCTTTCCTAGGCCAAGTATTTTTCTGGCGATGGGAAGAATACAGCAGATTTACACCTCGTACTGAAATGTTTCTTGACGGTCGATTTAAATGTTTTTACTGTAAGGGGCTTTTAAACTGAATAAATGCATCTGGTGGTCCCGTGAATAAGACGCAACACGTTATAGTACTGAAGGGATTAAATTTCCGGCTCAGTGTCAAAAACGATTTTCTGTTAGCTGTTTAGCAACTCATGGCTGAAATAAAGGCAAGTGTAGTTAACTATTTGGAGTGTTGCGTTTGGGAACGTGATGGTAATTTCAAACCTGGAGATTGAGGCTGTGTAGACGCTTACAATATTTGCTTTTCTTTTTATTGCGTCCGAATTTTAAACGACAGCAACTAGATGATCTCAGAGCGGTTGCGAGCTACATTCTGGGGGACTGATTGGATGCTTCCATTGTCTCTCACACAAGTTAGAAATATTTTTACTGTTGGTTCTCTCGGAAATACATCATTCCAGTCCCCCCCTGTGCATTGAATTCAGTGTACCGCACCGACTGTATATATCATGCACTGTCTCTGGAAAAGTCTGAGGGGCCCCATAAACGCTCAGGTCGGAATATCCGGTCGCCTGCACAAACCGGCTTGTTTTGGCAAAACTGAGCGTGAGTGGGTTATTGATACCAAGACTTTCATCCTTGGGTGAAAGTGCCTGTACAAGGCGCATTCAGGTAGCATGTACAGGTGCCCGGGCAAATTGGTCTGAGCGTGTATGGGGCCCTTAAGGACCGTATTCTAGGTGACATAGGACACTTCGTACCACTTCTTCCATAGTGAATTTTTGGTACGTTACACCTGAACATTTTTTTGCATGTAATTTATATTCATTTAATGCAGACAGTGTTTGCAAACGAAAGGAGAGGTGTTACGATATCCCCAAAGCAACACAGAGCGTGGGGTTGTTTCTTTAACTGTCTTTTTGGTAACAGACCTTCCTTAGATATTTATTCTGAGCATTACGCTTCTACAACCTCTTGTACTCGTGAGTTATGATGAAAACCATATCAATTAATTTAAAAAGATACAGATAATATGGAAGACAATATCCGAGTGGAATACCCAGGATAAATCGCTAAGGAAGAGGCGTTACGAGGCTTCCTATGTCACTTAATTGGATATGGTCCACGAACCAAAAGCAGAGGACGCTATGAGCAGCTTCTTTAACACCCTCTCTACGAGTACGTCATTTGTATTTTATTCTTGCTACTGCCAGATGATTTAATTGAACTTAGGAGACACTTCTTTAACCAGAGGGGTTAAGTCTAGCCATAATTAACAACTTCATTCCTATATGTTCTTCATATGTTTTAAAGGTCAGTCTGGAGATGACAAAACCAATCATTTTGTTTGAAGGGGTTAAGTGTCTGCATCATCGTATAAAGCTTAACTTAAGCCCATGTCTTAAGATAGCTCGTAAAATTAGCTTCTCCATAATACATATAATATAACGTTGGTGCTGAAGCAGACCATGTACAGTAATCCATCAGGCAAGGAACCCTGCGTTCCAAAATGTATGTTTAAGTGAATGTAAATATGTCGCTGTAGTGACCTTTGTACAAGCTGATAACTACAGACGCGCCCATGTATAATGTTCCACCTCCACTCCCATTGGTGAGTTCTCGTGTATTGTGGGGACGGCTCACGCACTGTTGTCATTATCTACTCAGTATGATTCATTTATTTTCAACACACAACATACTGCTGAATAGCCTACTCGTATGTTTTTAGTGGAGCGCTGTTTACTGGCTGCCCTCTACAGTCAACAACGGAAAAAAAAGTATCGCACACCTTACCGCACGTATTAATCTGAAATATGGACGAAACACTGAGTGATTATAAGTGCAAATATTATCATTGGTAATTAATAGTGCTCGAAATTGCACACCTTCACATTGTTGGTGTTGCGTTCTTTCAGGCACTACGTTCACAGATTCATGTGTCTACAAAACTCGCTCATTTCCACATCCATCGTACCCCAGGTGTGCATTTTTTATTTATTTTTATTTATTTATTTATTTATTTTTTTAACTGTACACACCAGCCAAACAACATATACTAGTTAATTTTGGAACCAGTGTTTATCCTTTCATCGTACTCTTGAGTCTAATAATAGGCTTCCTAGCACCTCCTCTTCCTTGGCGATTTATTTTGCACCGTATACCTCAACACTGTCTCGTATGTTATTTATATCTTTTTATATCCATACAGTTTGCATCAGTAACATATAAGATACTGAGGTGCAATGGGCAGAATAAATCGCTTAAGTAGTGGTATTACGAAAATCGCCAGGGTCACATGGATGATGACCCCCTCCTGTGTAATGTAATGACGCTGCGGATTTAGGCAGTTCCAGGAGTCACAGACTTACGACCAACTTCCTCTCGTAACTAAAATCTGTTTTTCGAGAAGATCATGAAAGGGAAAGTGCATTTTTTTTTTTCACAAATCCCCATCCCCCCCCCAAAAAAAAAGACTACGACAGGAAAATTATCATATAATTCTCTGTCTCTCTCTCCCGGACGCCCGCGGGAAGAACAAGAAAATGAAAGTTCACAAGCTTACCGTGTGTCCACCCCTTCCTTCCGAGAGAGAGAGAGAGAGAGAGAGAGAGAGAGAGAGAGAGAGAGAGAGACAAGGCATCGATCTTTATTACGTCTGTGAATCCCTCCCTGAGTTGTAAGGAAAAAATGACTTAATGCCAATCAACTACACGAGGGGCATCAAGGCAGACATGTATCTCTTGCTAAGTATCAGTCTTTTCCTAGAATACAAC
This sequence comes from Birgus latro, assembly GCA_018397915.1. Taxonomy (NCBI): domain Eukaryota; kingdom Metazoa; phylum Arthropoda; class Malacostraca; order Decapoda; family Coenobitidae; genus Birgus; species Birgus latro. The sequence goes on from JAGKTI010012728.1 coordinate 7,991, forward strand.
CGAAAACCGTCATTGTCTTATCCAGGTCCCCAGTTCTGGTTTTCTGTAGCACTCCTTTCACTAACTTGGCATAAAACCGCCAATTCTATCTCGACTGCTGAGTTAAACAATAGATAAACGGTAGAATATCGATGCTGGTCATGAAGAAACGCTATGGAGAGAATGCAGAGCCGTTGTATTATCTTCTACCACCGATCTGGATTACGCAAGCAGCAAAAAGACAAATTTTGGCCAGGTTAATGTGAAAGTACTATAATGTCGGTACTGATGAGGCGTGCTGGTTAGTGCGACGCAGGTGTTACGTACCCGTCCTCCACGTCACAGCGTCGTCCCATCACGTAGACGTATGGATCCGCCAGCCCTAGCTCCACCCCGCCGGCACCCGACCCGCAGTGGGCTGTGGACGAAAATATACCATGTTAAACTTCGGTCTATCTATTTACAGCCAGACGCCTTAATACCGGAAGGGACAGCCACAAACAAATAGTCTCCATGTCTCGCTATCCACCGCCATCAGACTGCCTTTCCTCCGATTCATGTTCTCATCATTCATATCTCTGAGCGTTGCCATAAATCCACACCGGCTTTGACGTCAGTTTTCCACACGTTCTCGTTTCGTGGCCAAGATGACAGAAAACGTGATGGTACAACTAAAATGATATATGTATTAGGTATGATTATTGCAAGAATAGGTATAAATAACGAAATAAAATATATCCTTTTTGATATGAACGAAAGATAAATGGTTAATGTGGCAAAATAAATCTTCAGTACGTGCTGAAAAGCAATGAAACAAGAGACAAAAAATAAATGCATCCACACCCAACATATAGCCTAACATAAAGAAACTAACCAAGTAACTACTACATTCATTAGTCTATCTCTACACGATAAAAGTATATATACAGGTAACCAACCACAAACAGGTTACATCAGTTTATCACATCTGATCAGCGGTCATGCTGGCCATCAATCTATGCCAAACTCGTTCGCAGTTCATCTACACACGATTTTCTGCGAGAATTGCTTCTGCTGTTCCTGAGCACTTTTAAGTAAGTATGGCTTCCAGTGTTTGGCATTGTCTTGTGAAAAATTTGCTAAGTAATAAAGTAGCAACGATACAGCCGGCCAGGTGCAGGTAGATATTGACCCACGACGTATTTTTCCTTGTTATAAATAAGTGTATTATGCACAGCCGATACATTTTCATTGACTCAGCTATGATAAATATAAATAACAATGCATGCTAATGCCTCCAATCCATGTTAAAATCTCCTTTATAGCACAAAAAAGCATAAATGGGCAGTGTGGAAATTTTCCACACTGGTGGGGAAGGACGTCCTTCTCTTCCACTTCTAGGTCCTTTGCTCATTTGATTTTCCACAGTAGCAGACGATTTCCACGAAACGAAAACCTCTCCACTCATCCTTTCATCTCATCCTTGGTGTCCCTCTCCCCCTTCCACTTAAATTTAACTATCATATGTTAATAATATATGAATTTAAGCACTAAAACAATAAACATATTGTATATGAACGACTCAAGCCCTCGGGGATGCACAGTGCCGTTGTTGAGGCCTAAACAAAGATTTGTGAAGTGATCGGGCAAACTGGGGAGCGGGGGTTTGAGAAGAACCCACAGCGAGATTCTAATCTGCTTCGCTTACTCATCATCTTCATAACCCGGCATGATACCGAGAAAAGTATGATCACGCTCACACACCCAAGCACATTTGCACTCCCCAACCCTCCCACACACACTTCTTTTCATCTCTGAACATACGACCAACCGACGGAACCCCTACACTAAGGGGACAGTCACTGTGGGTTGAGCCAAATAGTGTGTGAAGTAGCAGAGGCCAGATAAGGATGGGAATGTGAAAGGAACTCACTGAAATCCCAGCCTGCAGCGGGCTTCGGGTCTGCTGTGAATGCTTACCGGAGTTTCCCCCAATTAAAGAAAATGAAAGCGTAACTGAGTTCACCAAAGAAAATTCGAAAGCAAGGCTAACTTTGATTCAGATGACTTAATGCTACACACCAAATTACATATCATCAAAGATTTGTAAAACCTGTCTTCCGAAGACAGGAATCTTTTACCTGACTTTCTAGGGTCCATAGTCTCGTATGTCACAAGGCTACCTACGATCCGATCGTAGCATCTTTTCCTTAGGCTACCTGTATTAGACTAAATTTCATATGACACGTAAATGTATGTATGTGAGAAATTATATGGTGTACGGCGCATAATAAATTGTTGTGGAAGTTGCTACAAATATTAGTTATATTCATATATGCCAACTGTGGTATTGGTAAGATCCAGCAATTTCGGCCAGACTTAGATCCTTATCAGGTCAACTGGAAACTGTATTTTGACAGTAAAGACAATACTTCCAGTAGGTTGGAATAATTTCTAAATGGCTACTATTTGAACTATTCACGGCAATGAAATCTAGACCCAATTTCTAGAAAGACTCCTAAGCACACGAAAATACGGCGCTATGCATTTATGAACTCGACCCTAACTCCACTGGTCGTCCAGGGTGGCGTATTGTATTTTGTTACATTCCGCACAGCCTTTTAACCTGTTCTGCTCTATCATGGTCACTAAAATGTAGCTCAGCGCATGCGAGTCTTGTTCTTTTTTACTGTTAATTTATATTCGAGGACCTGTCACCGGGGTATCATCCCAAACCCATACCAGTTGAATATAAAACCCCACAAGCCAGTTTTTTTTGTTGCAAGGTCACAAGTTAGTTGATGTGAGAAAATACTCAGACTGCTTTAGCGGCTAGCTCCTCTGGGTTCATGCTGCGAGTTTATCCGTCTCGGCGACACACGAGTATTCATTTATATATAGTAGAATGGAACGAAAGGATGGAAGCTGCAAATAACTATCCTTTCCATGCACGTACGCCAAAATAAAGACCTGTTCACAGTCAGGATGGAATTAAAAGTTGTGCGTCTTAGGTAGAGGGAACGATAGACTGAAGGAGACTCTTCCAGAGTTTACCAATTGTGCACAGAGAGCGTGGGGAAACCTGTAATTCTTGCATTATACAGATGGAGAGGAGAGGGATGGGAGAGAGTAGATAGATTTTTCCTGCAGTGGTGCAACTCTCCAGACGTGTTTTGCTGGGATGTGATAGTCTGGTCTTATCCTACACTTTTAATTATTTATTTGTGCACCCCTTCCTGCCTAGGTTGTTGATTCTTACCAGTTATAGTACTGGAGTTTTGGATCCACTTCATTCTCAAGGCAGTATTTTTCAGGGGCGACGGAGTGCAACCATGTATCAAAGTGAGTGTATGTGATTACGATAAAAGCGAAAATAATATGAACATTGAGGGCATTAGAATTTTAAACAGATGGGAGAGATATATACAACTGAGAGGAAAGATTGTATGTGCTGAGGGCAGAAAATGATGCCTTAGAGATTTACATACTAATGTCCTACTGCCAAATATATAAACATACCAAAAGTCAGTGAGGCATAAGGAGGCTGGGAAAACTGGTGTGTAGGAGCAGTGATGAGGTACTGACAGTATGGAGACAACTGGACAAGTCTGTGGATGTGCAAGCAGGAGGATCTGGAAGTGAATGTAACTGCAAAGCAAGTGCAGGAGGGAAAGACTTAGAACAATGATGAAGGGTATTTGCTGAGGTGCTAGAAGTTTAAAATGAAAGACGGGGTCCTCGGGTAACAACTGTACTGGTGGGTAAAGTTTTATTGGGTAGAAGATGGAGGGAGTCGCATGAAGATTTAATGTTAACAGGCAGCGTGGCTGGAAGACAGCATATTTACTCTAAATCGGATACCTTTCGCTCAGTGCACTCGAAGCTATTACATCTCTACTTTCTTACTATAAGCAAACATTTGTAACTGTCATTCTAACTGCACAGTGCAGTTTGGACTATCTGGATGTGTGGCGCCACAGAGGTTTTCTAAGTGGATGTTTCCTCACTTTTAGCTTGTCGACATGGCTAGACGAAATTTCCGTTCGTTGATGAGTTAAGCCTACTTGCAAACACAGGAGGTGCAGCAAGTTTTAGCATTAGATTCCACACATCATCAGGTCTGTTCACGCAAGCAACTCACTCCAGCTGCACACACCACTGAGCAGAGCATCCACATGTTAGAGCCGCCGTAAACGATCCAGCCTGAGAGGCTGGACTGACAGCTGACACCCTGCCTGTGTACAGACCGAAGACTGATGTTCAAGCAGAGTGTGGCCTCCAAGACTAAAGGAAACTGAATCAGAACAAGTGCATTATATCTGGTTACTATCAGACATCATAATCCCGTAAAGGGTGGTCTCAGTCAAATCGCCTGCACGTCGTCCTGTCCTCTGTTTGGCTGCCCTTCCTCCTACTCATACCCCTGCTGCAAACAACCAAGCGACTGAAAGAGTGAGTAATGTTTAATGAAACGGAAAGTGAATGAGACAAATCCTACGCAACAGCGACAAGACTGTGTTTGAAAATACCGCCCTAAGCGGCTAGCCAGAATCAGCGCCCCTTCAGCCCGATTTTTGTTTTTAGGTTATCCCCAGACGGTACTGTTTAGCTTAGGAAAGACCCTTCTGACTGATGGACTGAGTCAAGACAAGGTGTATGGGTACATCGTGTGTGCCAAATACAATGCTGTTGTTGCTTCTGCAGTTGATCAACCCCGATCTGTCTGCCCGAACAGACCCATCAACTGCAGGTAAACAACCGCCCCTGGAGGCCTGTCTCGTGCACTGAACCGATGTTCCCTTGCGGTTGACAACGCCTTGCTGATGTGAGGCGCGGGGAAATGTGTGGGGGTTTGGTTCTTGAATGGATGCCGCATTTGCCTCTCTGCACCCAGTTAACAGGGCAACATAGCAGGCTCCACATAACTTCGTTATCTGGTTAATAGTTACCAACCAGCATTTTAAATGGTTTCATGGGTTTAAAGAAACCATTAAGCTTGTCACTCAATGTAGAGCCACCTGAAGAGGAAAGAAGAGTAATAAAAGTGACATGCAGGAAAGGGCGAAGTAGAAAGGGAGGATGACAGACATAGAAATGCAATGATAAAGATGAAGGAAGAACTAGGCAGCACTACATCAAGGTAGTGAATGATGGTCACTACCACCTACCACCAGTATATACTATGTAAAGAGGAAGAATTATGTGGGGATGTACTCGTATAATTCTTCCCTATGAACAATGAATGGCACTTTGAAATTACGCACTATGTAAAGCTATTGGATGAGAGACCAAGCTGAGCACGTGATGAGAGCTTGGCAATGCTTGTCTTTGGGTACCTTAACGACCCAGACAATAACACTTTACATACCATGTTACTTGTATATCACTGTGTCCGAGCTGCTGGTCGGTGAGAATTGGTGCCATATGCTGTTCGAAGCGCTATGTCACTGTATTCAGGTACAAATGACAAGTATTTCATCTATCTCTAAACGTACTATTTTTTTTTTTTTGCCAAGTATAAAGCTTCTGTACTGTATTTCCTTGGCATCAACAGACGGGTAGATTCATACTTAACCAGAGTCAGATAGACAGTCAACCCATTCGTGAAAAATCTTCAATAACCAAGAACTGTTTTTGGCCATTTTGTTGGTGGGAGTCACCTTTGGATAACAAACCCTCATAGCTTAGATTAAAATAATCTGGCGTTATCTCAAATAAAATCCCTAATAGGTCAAAGGCCCAGTATCAAGAGATGATATTTTGTAAGAACTTAACACAGATCAGTATATAAATAAGATACAGGAAGGAAACACATGTGAGCCCAGCAGGCCTCTAGATCCGGCTGTGTACACAGTAAAGCAGATAATGCGAGTAAATGGTTAACCCTACTCACCCAGGGCCAGTAGGACAGAGCAGCCAGCCAGGGCTCTCCAGAATCCACCTACCATCATGGATGACACTGACTGCCCCTCAGTTGTTTATTGTGTGATATACTGCACACACACACACACACACACACACACACACACACACACACACACACACACACACACACACACACACACACTTAGATAAGGGCAGCTACAGGATGGGTACCAAGCATAAGGAATCTAAGCTACGAAGAAAGACTAGAAAAAGTGAATCTACCAACACTACAGGAGAGATGGAAAAGAGGAGACATGATTATGCTATATAAATGCATCTCAGGGAAAGAGAAAATTGACATAAATGAATATATAACCTATGGGGAAGCATCGGCAAGAAGACACTGCAAAAACTATATAAAAAAGAAGGTGATAAAGATCTAATGAAATTCAGCTTCCCAAATAGGGCAATTGATCAGTGGAATGCACTACCGAATGAAAGTGTGACAAAACTATTCATAGATTTAAAGAGATGTATGATAAAACTGGTTTAACACACGGAACAGTACGAGCTTGACGTATTCCTGAAAAGATACAATTAGATAAAAACAGTTAGGTAAGAACACACGGTAGGTTTATCTACAACACACCTGCGATGGTGGGAATTATTCCCATTTTATTATCCCACGCCGTTATGAAATGTATGTCCTCCGTTTTCGTTTAACTGATAATCAAGATATTGGTGGAGAAAGAAGCGTCAAGCAGAAGCTGGGAGACAGTCATTCGTCATAAGTATAATAAATTACAGTGAATCTAATCGCTTCAATTTTTATTTTCTGTATAGGAGCATCCATGATGGCATGAAGACTCCATTGACTTATAAAACAGCCACTCTTCCTCCCCATATGTTATAATAATCAAGACATTGATGAAGGCTGTATCTAATTCCTCCAGTTCTAAAAGTCTCTCCCAGGTTTACTGAGGATGACAGGAAGTATCGTATGGAATCATTTATGAAGGCTCCAACATGCTTGCATGCATCGGCCTTGGTCACCTAGTGGCGGCTCTCCACGCAGCTCAATCTCTGGCAGCCTCTCTGTTAAGTACCTTATCCCAAGGTCACACTCCATGACCTCGTCCCATGTCTTTTTCGGTCTGCCTCTCGTAACCCCCGACGTTCACATTCCTCACTTTCCTCACCCAATTGTTATCATTCATCCTCTCCGCGTGCCCAAACCATCCCAATCTGCCCCTCCTTATGGCAACACCAGTGCATACCAGTTCCATCCCTCCTCTCAACTCTTCAATCACACCTCTCACCCTCCACACGCAGCTGTCTTCCTGTATCCTCTGCATATGCCCAAACCATCTCAATCTAGCTACCCCTCCTCAACGCAACACATTCCAGTCTCATCTCTCCTCTCAACTACTGAATCGTAAACCCAGCCTCGTTAGGCCTCACATTCAAGGACGCACTACACATCCATCACTGTTATTTCTTAGTTATTTGTTTTACATCTTACACTTCTTACATCATTGTTATTTCTTAGTTATTTGTATTACATCTTACACTTCTTACATCATTGTTATTTCTTAGTTATTTGTTTTACATCTTACACTTCTTACATCATTGTTATTTCTTAGTTATTTGTTTTACATCTTACACTTCTTACATCATTGTTATTTCTTAGTTATTTGTATTACATCTTACACTTCTTACATCATTGTTATTTCTTAGTTATTTGTTTTACGTCTTACACTTCTTACATCATTGTTATTTCTTAGTTATTTGTTTTACATCTTACACTTCTTACATCATTGTTATTTCTTAGTTATTTGTATTACATCTTACACTTCTTACATCATTGTTATTCCTTAGTTATTTGTTTTACATCTTACACTTCTTACATCATTGTTATTTCTTAGTTATTTGTTTTACATCTTACACTTCTTACATCATTGTTATTCCTTAGTTATTTGTATTACATCTTACACTTCTTATTTTCTTAAACGTTACTGGGGGAAGCTATGTTGATACTAAAGTGTTGCTAACATTATAAAAGAGAGGAGAAAAGAAAGGAAGGAAAAAAGTAAAAGGTAATAGGGGAGGGGAAAAGAGAGGAAAGGTGACAGAGGAGGAGAAACGGGAGAAAAACGAGAGAAGGGAGGATATTAGAGAAAGGGGTAAGGGGCTGAAGAAAGGGATGGAGGAAAAGAAGGAAGGAAGGGTGAGGGGTGAGGGGAGAGAAGTAGGGGATGATGAACGAAATGAGAGAGAGAGAGTAAAAGTATGATGACGTGATGGAAGGGGGAGATAATGAGAGAGGTGGTGGAGAGATACAAGGAGCGGGAAAGGCAGCAGGTGGGGCCAGTGATGGGGCAGGAGGTAGAGAATGAGAGGTGACGTGGGGAATTTGGGCCGGGAGAGAGGGGAGGGGAAAGACGGGGAGGGGAGGCGAGGGACGACGCAAAGTGGAAGAAAGTAGAGGGGGAGAATCGTGGAGTTCTAGAGGGATACCCACCTATTTTTTTCTCTTCCACCAAGATTCTTAATTTCTTCCCGACTTTCCATTATTTCTTGTCAATCATCCATTTATCTATCTGTCTATCTATACCCAGACGCCTTAATCCCGCAAGGGGTGGCCACAGACAAATCGTCTACATGTACTGTACATATCGCCCTGTTTCCTGGCATTTCACTGCGCTCCCCCCAGCTTACAGCCCCCTCTCCCATCTCTCTCTTTTCCATCCCTCCATCTCATCCTTGGTCTCCCACTCCCTCTCCCCCCGTCCACCTCACTCATACACTCTCCTCGTCAGTCTCTCACTCTCTTTATCAGTCCACTCTTTCTTAATCCTTCTCACGCATCTCTGCCATTTTACTGACTTAGGTGAGTTTCAAATCTTTCTTCATCCCATATTCCTCCAATATTTCCTCTCTGTTTTAAGGACTATATTCTTCTTTCATTCTCTTTCTCAGGCCTTCATTTTGGACTCTTTCTACACTTTTGTTCCATTTTATTCTCTTTGTTGTGATCCTCTATTCTTCTCTTTATTGTTTTTCCATTCTGGATGACGATTTTCTCACTTCTTTCCTCTTCTAATTCTCTCTCTCTCTCTCTCTCTCTCTCCCTCCCTCCACCTCAATCACATACACTCCTCGTTAGTCTCTCGCTCTCATACTGTTAAAAAAGATAGATGCTAATTATAGTGTGTGTGTGTGTGTGTGTGTGTGTGTGTGTGTGTGTGTGTGTGTGCGCGTGCGTGCGCGAGGTGGTCGTTAGTGTGTGTGGAGATTGTATATAATGTGTGTGGAGGTGTGGTATGTTGACGTGAGTGTTTAAGTGAGGAGATTTTACTGTGTGTGTTTGTGTGGCTGTGTGTGTGTGTGTGTGGTTGTTTCTGCGGAATTCAGGCAGTTTGTCAAGTATGGATGCATGTTTGACGTTCTAGATGAACGGTGGAGTCACTTGATTGGCGTCGTAGTGTGTTCTTACTGGGTGTGGTGCAGCTGTTGGATGTTGAGTGAGTTTAGGAAGTGTGATTGCATGTAGGAGGGTGCGGTCGTGGCCAAGGAAGTGTTTGTGGTGGTGTGGCTCTTCGTGTGTGCGTGGGGGGGGGGAGGGGTATTCTCTCTCATCCCATAAATTATCCATTACAATATATCCTCACCCAGTTCAAATTGAGGAGCATATGCAGAGAACACAGCCATAACGATCCTTCCAATTTCCATCCTCAGCTTCTTCCTTGGTAGTATCCCTGGGCTGTTTTAGGTGGGACAGGAAACTTAACACTTCTTCCTTTGCGATTTATTTTGGATAGTACACCTCAACATCTTTTAAAGCCATATCATTTTCATTATAATTCCTTCAGTTCAGTTACTATTCTATTTCTGCTGCTGGTTAGACTCAGCTTCACTTACCCTTTTACTACTGGAGGTGCATCAGTAACGCAGAAGCATATTGAGGTGCAGGATAAGTTGCAAAGAAAGATGTGCTAAGATCTCCAAAGCCAAGAACACAAACATACAATTCGGCAACACATCTTAGGAAATTCAAACACCATCATTCGAGTTTGGTACAAGGTTTAATTGTCGATACATTTTTTATGGAAGCTTGGTTTATGGTGGGATGTTTTGCCCGTGCTGGGGCTCTGCCCTGTGTAACTATGTTGGGATGTTGCTCTACATCGGGGTTCAGTGTTGGGGTGTTGCTCTATGCTGAGGTGTTCTATGTTTGGGTGTTGATAGATGTTGGGTCTGCATATTGGGGTGTTTCGCCTGCATTGCTCGTTCCTCCCTTCTCACTCAAATATCAGTGAGAATAAAGCATGGCTGTTCAGGAAAGAAACAAGCATAAAAAAAAATTAGTTTTCCTTCTTACTGAAATGCTTGAGGGAAAATGCCAAAGCAAATGTTCAGTTTCCTTCTATGTTAAGTTTTTAGATCGAGGACAATAAAATTAGATTTAAAATAAATGTTTGGCCTTGAGTTTTAACTGAATATCTCTGCAATGAAGGTGAAACTATACAATGGTAGCCAGTCAACTCTATCATGGCAGGGGTACATAAAATAACTGACAATAGTTTAATTTATACTTTTCTATAACGTTTGTGGAAAAAATATCAAGCTTTACATAAATTTCATTTGTCACCCTTACAATTGGCACTTCAGGAGGTTAAAAATGCATAACATTTAGTGCATTCCTATAAGAGTTGCAGACGAGTCAAATAATATGCCACCCTAGCAGTTGGCATTTCAGGACAAATTCCACGCCAAAGACGCTCCAGCTGTGGACGATGTATATAATTTAAATAATTCCATTTGAATGAGTCACCCTTTCATCTGGCACTTCAAGGATACACAGTTCCAAGGTGGACAATGTTCCGTAACGTATGCAGAACACTGTCAGCAAAGGTAACATACAGAATAATTATCAATATTCAGAGATGAATTCTGTGGTTCATCAATTACGGTTTGTGCCAGATTCTTTATCTATCTCCTTATAGGATTCTTGGGAATACGACCTTACTAACAGTAGGAAAAGAAAGAGTATCAGACAACTTTTATATATAAATATATTTGCATATTGAGTGAATTTACATACTAACAAACATTTGTCACCATACTCAGAAATACCCAAAACCCCAAGCAATACACAACTCTTAGGCAAACACGTAAATCCTCGGAGGTTCGTCCTTAGGCTTCACACAATCCCCATAGCGCCACACACTAATTTCTCGGAGCTCCACACTGTCCTATAACATGGAAGCTTTCAGCCTTTCTCCACCACACCCGTGCACACCAGATGCCACAGCACAATTCATGATTCTCTTCCATTAACCTTATCCACTGGTTCCCAACCCACCTACACTGGGGTCAATCACGGTGGAAAGCTGGCTGTAAGATGCGGCTGAAAGCGTGATGATTTACTGCTAGACTCTCTCCGATCGGGGCTGTTGCTCGTCTGCCCTCGTCTCGAGGCAAGATCCCGACAATACCTCCGGAACACCGTTTCGAGGAGACAGAGCTGCTTTGAACAAAGTTGCATGAGTCTCGAATGTCAGAATTAATAGGAAATCTTATTACACCTTGCTTATTACAGCTTGTTAATTAATAGGCTATTTTGTTTCCTAACACTCCTTTAAGGGTTATAAATATTAAGTACTTGACCTATGGCGCTGTACGTGAATCAGTTTACCTTAGCAAAAATTTTTTTTTAATAGATTGGCCATATGACAGGGTGGATAGACAAGGATTGTGGAAAGTATTAAGTATGTATGGAGTAGATGGGAAGTTGTTGAAGGCAGCGAAGAGTATGTATGAGGGTGCTAAGGCTGCAGTGTATGTGGATGGTGAACTGAGTGAATTATTCCATTTGAAGGTTGGATTGAAACAAGGATGTGTCATGTCTCCGTGGTTGTTCAATCTGTATATGGATGGGGTTATAAAAGAGAAACAAGGTAGGCCAGTGGATGTTGGAGCGGCCCTAGTGAGAGAGGGCAGTGTTTGAAAACTCCATGTACTGTTGTTTGCAGATGATACTGTGTTGTCGAATGAAGAAGAAGGGGAGCTGCAAAACTTGGTAGATGAGTCTGGGAGAGTGTGTAAGAAACGGAATCCAAAGGTCAATGTAGGGAAGAGTAAAGTGACGGTCATCGAGAGAAGTGAAGTCAGTGAATGTACATACAGTGAAACTGGATGGGGAGGATATGGAGAATGTGAGCTCATTTAAGTACTTTTTTTTTTTTACGTGTCCGACTCTTGGCAATGGCTTCAGGGCCTATTTCTCGGGGGCAGTGACCTATCCCCAGGCCCAGTAGTCCTCCTACACCTCCACATGTCACCACTTCGGTGCTAACACCCACCATCCATATTGAATACATGCTAGGGTTGTCTCATACATGATTGGTGTACTGGTAATAGAGGGGGTATTTTTACGACATGTCGGCGGGTCATCTGGTAGATCAGGAAAGTCTGCTTTTAGGAAATTCAGATCCTTAAACTGTTCCCTGCCCCAGCCGGGATTCGATCTCGGGTCCATTAGGACTGCAGGCCGCCTCTCTACCGATTCAGTAAGGATGGAAGTTTAGAGGGTGAAGTGCTTGAAAGGGTGCAACAGGGAAGAAAGGTTGCTGGTTCCCTGAAAGCAGTGATAAGAAACAGGGAAGTGAGCATGGAAGTGAAAAAGCTGCTACATGACAATATTGTGATACCAACTCTAATATGGAAGAGAAGCTTGGACCTTGTTGGAGGGACAGAGGTCAAGAGTGGGAGCTGTGGAAATGAGTTATTTGAGAGGAGCATGTGGAGTCACATGGAGAGACAGACTGACAAATGAGGAAGTGAAGGAGCGTTGTGGTGTGGATGTGGATGTGATAGGAAGTGTTAAAAAGAACACATTAAGGTGGTTTGGCCATGTGGAGAGGATGGAAAGTGAGAGACTGACGAGAAGAGTGTATGTGAGTGAGATGGAGGGGAGGATAGGGAGGGGGAGAACAAGGATGAGATGGAGAGAAGGAGTGGAGAGGTACTGTATATGAGAGAGGGGTGTGTGAGATGGGAGCAGGGCAGTGAGATGGCGGGGGACAGAGCGACATGGAGGCGATTTGTTTGTGGCCACCCTTACGGGATTAGCGCGTCTGGCAAATAGATAGATAGATAGACAGCCATCACCCTGAAGGGGCATTAGGCCAGCAAGAATCGATAATCATGAAAGCCAAAATAATTACATGAAATATTTGCGTCTATTTCATACCAATATTAAGTTATTACTCATGATTACGAAGCATAATTAGTAATAAAGAATGCATCAGTATACATGGATAGTACCAGGACAAATACTTCCATCTGTACATCACACGTCGTCTCATTACTACTACTACAATATAATCAGTATGAACGAAATTTATGTAAAAAAAATACATAAAAAGGAACAGTTACTAATTTATTGGTCCTGAATAAATGAAAAAGAATGTACAATTATATAAATGTAAATTCCCCCAGCGACTCACAAATATATAAAAGTGTATTGAAATATATATGTATGTACAAAAACCATAACCCTATTTAAAAAAAGACTATATGTAGATATATATATAGAGAGAGAAATAGAGATATATACGGTACAATAAATAGGTAAACAATAACCAAGTTCATAAAATAAATCACAACTCTCTGAGTAGTCTGATCTCTTTCAGGAAAGTCATCAGTTTATTAGTCACACCAACGTCCCCATCACCCAAGACAGAATCAAGGGTGAAGGGGAGCGCTTTTGTCCTACAGGAGGCTGCCAGAGAAGTACGTTCCCCAGCATACCTACTGCAGTACGAAAGGATGTGACTAATAGATAACACCGCGACACAGGTGGCACATCGCGGTGGAAATTGTTAATATATGGTAACATATGTGTTATTTAGAGTGGAATTCATGCGGAGGCGGGCTAAAGCGACCTCCTCCCGCCTGTTTCCTCGGGACGAATTGGACCAGTCACATAGGGTCCTTTTGAATGATGGAAATGCCAGGTCGGTCCACTGACTTTGCCACAGAAGATGAACAGATTTCTTTCTGAAAGAGAGACTAAACTGCAGCTCACGAGGAACGTCCCAAGTCTCCTCGAGTTCTACAGCGGATTTTGCAAGTATGTCAGCCTGCTCATTGCCGTAAATACCGCAATGACCGCGCACCCAGGTCAGAGAGAAGGATCTAGCACAAACCTATTGACAATGCGGCCCAGGACCTCATATGAATCAGTCCTACACGAATGAATTGCCTTAAGGGCGGACTTAGAGTCCGAAAAAATGACAAAACTGTCATGATATGAACGCAAAGCAAATTCTATAGCTTGATCTATGGCAAATAATTCGGCAGTGAATACAGAAGTACTGGGGGGGGGGGGCACGCGAAAACGGATGCGGCGCTCAGTAGACCACACACTCGCACCCACACATTTATCCAACTTAGAGCCACCGGTGTACTGTACAGTACGTGGTCGCGAATATGCCAGCTCGAGTGTACAGTAAAGATGGATAAAATTCCCCCCCCCCTTTTTAAATCGAATAATTATGGAACATGAGTAGGATACATTTTGTATTATTCCTTAACCTCCTGCATCCGGTGTTTTTTTTTAAGCTTATTATTGCTTCCTCCAGACGATTTTCTTCAGCTTAGAACCTATCTTAAGTGGTAAAGGGACTGCTGAACCCTATATCAAACCCATGCTGTTCGAAGTCTCTACGAAGCACCAAAAAAAAAAAAAAAAAAAACGGATTGGAGAGAAGTTTTGCTTGTAGGAAGGAAGAATGAAATGAATGCTATCCGTCAGACAGCAATATATTAAAAAAAAAATATGTATATGAGAAAGATCAGTACTTACTCCTACCGCCAGAACCTCAGACTATTGGGAAAAACCTCTCTTGTATTGCAGAGGTTAGTGATCAATATATCTGACCCCTCAGTTCCGAATTTGAGTTTCTGAATGTTGGCAGAAAGGTATACGGCATATGAGAAGGAAAAAAAAACTACAGTAATTACAAATGGAACAATAGAAACAAAGTAAACCCTTTGTGTGAGTTCTCCCAAGCAAACGACGGTGCACTTTTAGTAACGCGTCAGCCCAACAGATAGCGATAGGGTCGAGATCAAGCGTGCATTTCTAGCTTAAATTAAAATAGATTTATCCCTTTCTAAATCACAAATTATTAAGGCTGATCAAAAGTATAGGTCTTCATATTTTCAGGAGGGGGCTTTGGTGACTTTCACCTGCCATCGCTCTGATATGAATTTTTAATACTATAGTTTTTGATTCATCGAGAGAAAGGGTCCGTGAGTGGTGTTTCGGATTTGTATTCAAAGATGGTTGTTCAGAGCCGGACACATTACTATCTGGTTATATCTCCCATTCTGTTTTGTTTATACAGTATCGTGAGAGTTATCCAACCGGTACAATGTAATGGAAAACACAGGGTAATTAGTACTGACTCTAATACAGACTCTTGCCCCATGAACTCGCCAAACAATTGCTCGAGATAGCTAAAGCTCACTGTTTTGTGATTCAGTAGGCTGGTTTGAGGAGCCTACAAGGCAGGTCCACGTAAGCCAGCCGCCAGAAAAACGCTGTCCGTCGCAGGGAGAGTACCTCCACTTTATGGTAAGTTGTGTGTGTGTTTTTTTTTGTTAGTCTGACGGTGAGGTATATTTTTTATTGCTAGTTTGTTGGGATTTTTTTCCCCTTCTACATAAGTTAAATGGCGAGCGAGGTTGGAGAAGGGCAACCTGTTTAGCTGTGAAACACTGTAGTTAGTTCGGAATTTTAGCTTTGGATTTTAAGCACAAAGTGAGGAGGGTTTTGATAACGAATTAAAGGTAGAGGTGATTGGGTTTGTACGGCTGCAGAACTTTAACTATTTCCATTATGCTGGTATTGTACTTAAAGAGAATACAAAGATGGACAAGTGAGCTTGACAGACTCTACTGCCCTAGGTCTAAACTGGGCAGTGGACATATGGAGAAAAGAGCGTTAGTCGTATTAAGAATGTTGCCTTCTACAGTGCACCGGTTAGTTAATTACAAACTGCCGAGTGGTAGTTGCTCATTGACTTACTGGGAACACTGGCAAAGGAAAACTTGTATGCACAAATAATGCAACAACCTTTACATCTGCAAGGATAATAGATACAGGGAAGGACAGACGGCACTGCTGTCACAAGATATAGAAGCTACGGATTAATAGACTTAAAATGAATCAGTTACAACCTTTAGAGACAAGTGATTTTTTACTTGATGGAACACAGCCACTCCCTTACACTAAATCCTGTTTGAAAACTAAAAGAATTTTCTGGGCGGCTTC
>JAGKTI010012729.1:0-24154 GCA_018397915.1 Birgus latro
GTGCAGTGAAATAGTCAGTGCAGTGAAATAGTCAGTGCAGTGAAATAGTCAGTGTAGTGAAATAGTCAGTGTAGTGAAAGTCAGTGCAGTGTAATAGTCAGTGCAGTTAAACAGTCAGCGCAGTGAAACAGTGCAGTGAAAGAGTCAGTGCAGTGAAATAGTCAGTGCAGTGAAATAGTCAGTGAGAGAGTAAAGGTGATAAAAAATAGTCTGTTCGTAATAATGGAAGTAGAAAGTCACCATCCCACTTTCGAATTTTCCAACTAACGAACCTGGCAATAAATTAGGAAGGTAAGTAGGTGGAAGAGGGAGGGGGAGACCGAGGATGAGGTGGAGGGATGGAGTGGTGAGGTATATGAGAGAGGGGTGTGTGAGCTGCGGGGTGGAGCAGCGAAGTGGCAGGGGACAGGGCGACATGGAAGCGATTTGTTTATGGAATGTGTAAGATAAAAGCCAAGGGAAGAGATATGATAAATGTTACAAGCAGTATATACAGAGATAACTGAGAGAACTGTAAGGAAAAAGGAAAAAAAGAAAGATTTGGAATATACTTTTAGTCTGTTTGAGATAAGAAATATGTGGACTGAAGCTGAAGAGAGAGGTGAAGTGATACAATGGTCTACAGAAGTCTGAGATGACACATAATGAATAAAAATGAATTAATTATGAAAGCAAAAGATAAAACAGAATAAACAGTGATGATGATAAGCATGAGACATTACAGAAATATGAGGAATGAAAAGTTAGGAATTAGGGTAACCGAGACTATAAATAAGTGAAATTAAACTAAAATATATAGGAGGTGAAGAACAAATTGAATTAAGACAAAACTGAAGTGTGTCAAGATTTCGTAAGTGAAAGTCAGGGTATGGGAGCATGAGACGTTGAAATAGAGAGTAGAGAGGAAATAGTAGGTGAAAAGGAGAAGGGATATTGGGGGAATTGGAGGGAAAGAGGAAGGAAGTGAGAAAGGACGATTGAAGGGAAAGGGATGTGAGAGAGAGAGAGAGAGAGAGAGAGAGAGAGAGAGAGAGAAGGGGGGGGGGGGGAAGGGAAGGTTAGGAGAGAGAGACAGGATTGGGTAGTGGTGGTGGTAAAGAGAGAAAGAGATAGAAGGGAAGGGAAGGGTGAGTGAGAGGGAATGGAGAAAGAGAGGAAAGAGTGAGAGAGAGAGAGGGGAGGGGGGAAGAAAGGGGAGAGGGGAAGATGGGGAGGGAGGGAGGGAAGGAAGGAAGAAGGGGAGGGAAGGAAGAAGGGGAGGCAAGGTGAGACAGAGTGAGGATAGGGCAGTTGTGGTGGTAGGGGGTGTATGAACCATAACTTGACCCCATCCAAGACTCCTTTGGTATGGGAATTATGAACAGAACGGGGGGTAAATTATGAGAGATTGTGAGCACGCGGGCCTCCTTAATGAGCTTCCCCATCCCCTCAGTCGTGAGTAGCAGGATTAATGGCCAATGAATAAATTTCTCATAAAAAGGGAGGGAGATTAATGAGCGATTAGTGGGCCAAAGGGCAATTAGTAATAAAGATTCGAGCAAGATAAGTGATTTTTTGGGGTGTATGGTGGGTGGGTGGGTGGGTAAATGGGCGGGAAGATGAAGGGGTGGTAGGGTGGTGTGTGTAACGACAGGTAGGAAGGTATGCTGGTAGGTGGGTGGATGGGGTGGTAGGTAGGTAGGTGGGTGGGAGGGAGGGTAGGTAGGTAGGTAGGTGGGTGGATGGGTTGGAAGGTAGGTAGGTGGGTGGATGGGTTGTTAGGAATGTGGGTGGGTTGGTACGAATGTGGGTGGGTTGGTACGAATGTGGGTGGGTTGGTAGGTATGGGGGTAGGTTGGNGAGAGAAGGCACAAACGGTGAAACAGAGGACAGTGATAGTGCAGTGTTATGGTTTAGGCTAGATTATTTGTGATTTCAAGTGAGAAGGTAGAGGTCCGTCAAAGAAGTTTAATGTCCTTGGAGAGAGATGAAGGTAATAAAGGTAAAGGCAATGTACAGAGAAGGAGGCCAAGAAGTGAATCAGTTGCTGTTTTCAAGTGACAAATGTATAATAGTAGGTACACACGCTAACTCACCAGTACACTTTACACAAACTAAAAAGACACACACACACACACACACATTCTATACCCACACCCACCTACCCAAACCCACCTCCCTAAATCTGCCCACATGCCTTCACCCTCACCTTCCCTTTTTGTTTTTATACACCTAACATCTCGAAAAATACGTAGCCTCAGCATGTGGACAGGCTGGAAGCGGCTTCTTGCAAGGTACCGGTCGTTTATCAAGAGGTGGGCTGACCAGGGGTTACTGAGGTGAGCTGGCTGGGCAAGCGATGTGGCTACGTGGGAACCAAATCTGGCTTGGAAGGGTCCGTGAAAAATATAAATGCGAGAGGAACACAACAGAGGGAAAGATTCAACACTCCCTTAACCTTGTTCTTCCTCTTCTACTACTACTACTACTTCTACTACTACTACTACTACTACCACTGCTACTATTACTACTTCTACTGCTGCTAATACAACTACAAAATCAATAAAGGTTGACAGAGAACTAATCATTGGGCCCCGGGATGCAAGAGTCTATGCAGTCCTCGCTACGATTACTTTTGTCCTCTCTCTCTCTCTCTATCTTTAATGGCCGGGTTGGTGATGCAGTTACGTGAGAACAGGAACCTGGCGTGCAAGGGTCCACAGATAATGCAAAAGGCTTAACCAGAAAGGCATTTACTTTCACTAGCAGCGCTTTTTGTACAGTACTTTTTATTTCTCGTGTCCTTAGTCGACTTTATAAAACTTGGGGGAAATTTATCAACAGGAGGGGTTAGATACAGCCTCATTAACACTTCCTTTTAAGAAATACCTCGTAAATTATGTAAAAGAAAAAAAAAGTAGAGGCAGGAAGAACAAAACAAATGCAAGGTTGAATTAGAAGGGAAGGTGGTACTCCTGTGGTTAAAGAAGCAGTCTTGTCTGAAAGAATGCTAGTTCGATCCCAAGCTATGACAGGGAAATCTTGTGTATATGAACTGCATTAAAAGCCTTTGCTGATCTTACAAAATATCCACTAATATTTCATTATTCATTCCCGCTAATACCATCACACCAATCCTGAATGAAGCGAACCAAGACTGTATTCAGTATAGACGATGGTATTAATGTCGAAGCGTTAACATGCGAAGGTATGTGACACGCAGGACGACTGCTGGGCCTAAGGAAAAGGACTATCTAATCTATGCCCAGAAAAAAAATATAAAAAAAAGATGAAAGAAAAGCGAAAAAAAGGGAAGAAAATGGACAGCAAGTAACATTATCAGCTAGAATGAGTATAAGCATAAAGAGAAGGTGATGTCATTATATTTTACCAGTGTCTCAAGATGCCAGGTGGGTGAGAGCAACGTGAGCTTAATTAGTCCTTGTTAATGCTAACGAACACCTGGATATACACCTGAAGCCCTTAATTCTACATCATTTCCACAGGGTTTTAAAGGATTACCCCCACGCCTCATCACAAGTCCAGCTCATCCCAGGCATTCCTCTGCCCTCCAAGCTCATTTCTTTCCCAGCCGACGCATTCATTCTTAGGATTAATGTAGATAAATCGCCACTGCACTAGAACCATTAATCCTACAATACGCATTTCTACAGGATTTGCTTACTTGTCGCAGCCCTTCCGCTCACCAAAGCTCCATCTCATCCTATCAGTTCCCTGGGAGGTATTCCAGTGCGGTTAGGAAGCTTACAAACACCTCTTCCTTACCGGTTTATTTCTGATTCTGCTTCGGTGCTGTATTCTTGTGTGTTATTCATGCAGTTTATGTCGATATTCAAGGGCTAAAAGAAGTCCCCCCTTAAGATAAAGAGGTTATTAATGGGTGGTTTGGAAAATAAATCGGTAAGGAAGGGGTGCTAGGGAGCCTCCTTACCCGACGGGCCCCTGTCTCACCACGCCCATCATTTTCTCTCTCCTTCCACTGTTTCACGGATCGACGCAGGTCACACGTTCAACAAACATCCTTATTCTTTGGCTGCCAGGAACTCACGACTGAACATAATCCTCCTGGGTTTCTCAAAGACACTTGTTTTGTTTACACGTAGAAAATGAAGATAGTTTTAGCACACTAGCTCCACAATTTCTTCTGTCTGAGCAAAAGTGTTCGGTGCAAGTCCTGACCTTTTGACTAACGGGATTTCTCTCGACTGGACAAAAATCCCTGTCATTAATCCTGATCAAATTCCCAGGTGAACCAGTGTCACAAAGGGTTTCTCGAGATAGTTTTAGACGCTTTTGACTCTAGGATTAAATTTTTCGTCGTAAATGAAGGTACAATTTTAGTCTTTTCTTGAATAAAAAAAACTGTACCCAGATGCACCAACCGTAGCGGAAGGATTCATGAATTATCTTAGTAGCGGTGAAAGGTCAAGCGAATTTTTTTACAGCAGGTTCTTTCTCACTGACAAAAGCGTGATCATAAGAAACAATGGTGAATTCTACAGGTATTTATGCCCACTTTGTATGCTGATTTCAGGTGTTAATTTATCCTAAAATGTGTTATACGGATAAAAGAATACATTAACGCACGATAGCACTGGTTTTTGTTGTACTGTAGAGGCTAAAAGTGCGGGAAATCTATCATCTATCTGTCTATTGCCAGACGCCTTAATCCCGTAAGGGGTGGCCACAAACAAATCGCCTCCGTGTCACCCGGTCCCCTGCTATTTCACTGCCCTGCTCCCACCTCACACCCTCCTCTCTCATATAGGTCTCCACTCCATCCCTCTATCTCATCCTTGGCCTCCCCCCCTCTCATATACCTCTCCACTCCATCCCTCCATCTCATCCTTGGCTTACCCCTCTCTCATATAGCTCTTCACGCCATCCCTCCACATCATCCTTGGCCTCCCCCTCTCTCTCCCTCCCTCAGTCACCTAACTACCATAAAATTCGCAGATATTTATTTATAGCGTAGTGTGGATGTTGAAGGCGGTTAAACGCTGTCGTAAAGATTAGGACACTTGTTTAACATCTCCAGAAATTTGACACTCGATTTCGAAGTGACTGTGAGAGGCTTCGTAACACCATTTGCTTACCGACTTATTCTGCATCGTACACCTCAACATCCTCCTCTTTGCTATTAATTCAAAACAGGTCGATAATAAGAGGATATAAAAAATACGGAGCATAAATCACTTAGTATGAGATGCCACGAACTCTCTGAGGCCACATAGAATTGAACCTCCCACGAATCGAACCTGCTACCATTTAACAACGCCCTTCCACCTGCCCCATAGATACCCCTATTCAGTCCCCTCTTACCTGAGCAAATATAAATCATCCTCTTGATAATTATGGCCGTATTCCAGGTGGCACAGGTAAATTTCGTTGCGCCTTTTCCTTAGCGACTTATACTAACACCTTAACATCCTCTTGTAATTCAAATCGTCTCCGTATCGATATTCTTTGCATTAGTGACACAAAAGATAATATTTAGGTATAAGGTGCAAAATAAATCGGTTAGGAAAATGTGTTAGGATATTCCCAAAGTCACTTACAACACGACCCCAAAGTCACGACCCCAGAGTCACTTACAATACGATCCTCACATAATACGACCCCAAATTCACTTTAAATACGACCCTCACTTATAATACGCCCCAAAGTCACTTATAATACGCCCCCAAAGACACTTATAATACGACCCTAAAGTCACTTACAATACGACCCCAAAGTCACTTATAATACGGCCCTCACTTATAATACGACCACAAATTCACTTATAATACGATTCTCACTTATAACACGCCCCCAAAGTCACTTATAATACGACCCCAAAGTCACTTATAATACGACCCCAGTCACTTATAATACGACCCTCACTTATAATACGCCCTTCGTTGAATACAGAGACACGCAAACACCACTTCCTTAGCGATTTATTTACGCATACGTATTTATGTTCTCTTATTCTACTCTGAGCCTATCGATATTAGAATCATAGGAATAACGTGCAAGAGAATAATGAGACTTCTGCCAAATAAATCGCTATGGAGAAAGCGTTGCGATGCCTCCTAACCACTCGAGAATACAGGACTAAATCCGTCATCAGAGGCCGCTCCAATTCTCCTGTGGGTCGCTATGTACCTACTGAAGAAGGAGCTGCAGGAGAGGCAGCAACGAAAATACAGCCGTTAAATTTCCAAAAGAAGAAGCGCTGTTAAATTTCCAGAAGAAGCGCTGTTAAATTTCCCAAAGACGAAGCGCTGTTAAATTTTCAAAAGAAGCGCTGTTAAATTTCTAAAAGAAGAAGCGCTGTTAAATTTCCACAAGAAGCGCTGTTAAATTTCCAAAGCGCTGTTAAATTTCCAACATAAGAAAGCGCTGCAGGAAAGGCCACAGCAATTTTCACAGAAGTAGGGGCCGTAATGAGTGAATTCCTTTTAACCCCGTGAATCAAATGACGTACCGTATTCTTGCTACTTCCAGACGATATTATTCACCTGAGGAGCAGCTTCTCTTATTGAAAGGAGTATTTAAGGCCATACGTAATCCCTCCAGTTCGAAAGGTCACTCATGAGTAAAATAAAACCGTCTTTGGATGCACGAAAGTATAAAACACCTAACTGAAAGGGTTAAGGTAAAAAAAATAAAAAATAAAAAGAGGAATTGCAGCAAAAGATAATCATACTCTCTAAACAACAAGTCTCCATCGAACACCACACTCAATCCACTTACAGTAATTTGGACTAAAATTGTCACATCCCATTCTTCAGCACTAAGGCATTGCAAGAGATTAACATTAGAAGACGTAGATTAACATTAGAAGACGTAGATTAACATTAGAAGATGTCTGTCACGAAGACTTGTTGTGTAAAGATGCAGATCCGTAGTACTGACTTCTACTAAGCTTTAGATATACTGTAACTTCGAAAGGACGAAAAAAAAAAAAAACACCAAGTATAGGCAGACGAAATATAGCAACCCAGTCTATCTCGGAACCCCTAGGCGAGGCTTACTATACTGCGCTGTGTTTAGTGATGCCTTTTTTTGGTATAATATATTGACTTATATCTTAAAGCAAGCATTATCCCCATCACAAAATCATAATTTGTTACTCTGTTTCCAGTTGACCAAGGCTGCATATTTCACTCAGGCTATCAGTGACTCTTCGTAATAGAGAAGTTATGAGGCACTGAATGAAGGTACGAGATAGAGGTAAGGAAATAAGAGGAAGCAAGACCAGGACGAGGAATGGTGTATGACACGGGAAATAATGATATTCTGTCTGAAAACAAGTGTTGGGAATTTTAGATACATGCATAATCTGACAAAAACCAGTAGAGGGGAAAAAAAAACAAAGTTGACAGTGGGACGTGTGAAAGTAAAGGAACAGAGAGTCGGATGGAAAACACGACTGACAGCCAAAGATGAGCCAAGAGCAAGTGGGAGCCGAGGGAATATACATTAGCTGAAGGAAAGTAAGCAACGAAGGAGAGACGGGTCACCAGCAAACTCAAGGACGAAGGAAATGATTGTGTATAAATGAACTGATAAGCAATGAAGGAAAGACAGGTCACCAGGAAACTCAAATAGGAAGAGAGACGGTGGTGTATACATTAACTGGTAAGCAATGAAGGAAAAACAGGTCTCCAGGAAGCTGAATGACGAAGGAAGTGACTGTGTATGTATGAACTGTGAAGCCTGCTAGCATACTCTTGATATTATGGAAGGGCAGTTGTATTACACACATCTGATCCGTCCTTCACAGGGTATGAAGGGCAACTAATCTTTGGGGACAAGGAACACCATTTTCTGTCACTGGGGAAGTGATCTATCCCCATTAAATACCTCACACACAGGTGGCAAATGCGAAGAGATTTTAGAGTGCAGGGTGTGAAGTGCATTAGGTCATCCGTTGCGTTGGCGTGGCTGTGTTTGTACCCTGCGTGACAGTCTGGATATGTCGTTGGTAGAATAGCTATTGGGTGCAAACATGTGAATACTCATGAACGGACATGTTGCTGTACAATCTTCAATGTCCGTCCCCGTACGTAACAGAACCCACGGGAGACGCACTGAAACTAATGGAACAATTAAACTGGTAGAAAAATGAAGAAGACTGAAACGAGAGATGAGCTACAGCTGATCGATGCATGAAACTGTGAGAAGAATAAAACTGGTACGGACGTCAGACTGAAAGCATGAAACAGGTAGAAGACTGAAATTGAAATTAATATAGTTACGCTACGGTAAAACAACAAAACTGCGAGAAGGATGAAACTGGTAGAATAATGAAATTGGCTGTCTTTAAGCATATGCCCAGCCGAGCAAACCTATCAACAGAAGGCAAGAAAGTGCCTATGCAGAGTAAGCCCATGCAGTGAACCATTGTTCCCCTTCGGTGAACAGAGCCTCGTCACAGCAAGACGCAGGGAACAGTGTGGAGATTTGGTTCCTGTGTGGACGCAACATTTGCGTCTCTCCACCTAGCTAACAGGGGCATCAAAATAAGCTCATCATCCCGTTATGTAGTTATATGGTTACCACCCATCGTCGTAAATGGGTCCCTAGGTAACAGGAACCATTAGGGTTGTCACATGAAGTGGAAAGAAAAGTAATAAAAAGTGACAGAAAGAATGGGAGAAATAAGAAGAGAGGAGGGCAGACACGAAAGGAATTAAAGTGAAGGAAGTAGACAGCACAACATCAAGTGAGTAGAAGCTGGTCACCACCACCTCCCACCTCATGAAACTGGTAAAGCCGTAAAACTAGCAAAGGAAAAAACTGGAGGAATGAAGTTGGTAAAGTAATGGGGCAGGTAGGGGTACGAAACTATTAGAAACATGAAGCAGGTAAAACAATAAAACTGGCAGGTATAAGAAACTGGTGTATACATTAAAAGCTGCTTCAGTCATTGAGAGGTAAGAATTGTTTAAGGTAATATCCACAGGTTTGTATTTTCGTGGGCTTAGGAGTCTTTCTATCGCCCCTCTCTTAATGATAATATTGCTTAGTTCACCATTATATTCTCCTCTATGGTAGTGGTATATTAACTATAGGTGTCGACTGCATACACTTCATACAAAACAATAAAGTAACGAAGTATATGCATAAATAAAGAGATATGAAAAAAGTGCTAGAAAGCCTACTAAGATGGCAAGAATTTGGAACACAGATATATACATGAAGCATAGAAAGGTGACACTAACATGGGTATAAACTGCTCTGACACAAGACTATAGGAATGGTATATACTGCGCTAACACATGAGACTGACAGGTGTAAACTGCACTGACACGAAGACAACAGGTGTGTAAACTGCTGACACGAGGATAATAGGTGTATAAACTGCGCTGGCACAAAGACAACAGGTGTATAAACTGCTGACACGAGGATAACAGGTGTGTAAACTGCAAGGTCACATTACTCTAACAGGTGTGTAAACTGCGCTGACACATGAAAAGAAGTGAGCAATGAAACAGGATGGCTTATCTGGTAGGCAGGTTTTTTTTTTTTTTACACCTACAGGCTCCTATGACTCAATCTCAGCCTACCTCAGTCGTCTTGCGTTAGATGGCAAAGAGTAATAAAAATACCCCGACTGTGAATGCGTGCTTGTTGATTCCTGTAATGCATTTTCTTATTACAGTCTCGAAATTCCAGGTCAATTTTGTCACCTCTGAATAAACCAAGCGTAAAGAAGGGGTAGAAACATCGGCGTTGTCCCCTTCAACCCTGATTTCTGTTCTAAGCTGAATAAAGCTAAAGGTAACTGGATTAATGATAAAAATACGTACTTAGGCTGAAGGAGTCAAGAGCCTAGCAATCCCCGCATACCAACCATGTCAATTATCCGAACCAGTATTATTTTTTCCCTCCTATAAGCGATCTTGCCTGGGGGTTGACCGGAAGTTGCACAGATTGTCAGGTTCCTTTTTTTCAGCTTTCTGCAATTCCATGTATTAAGGTTAGTGGCTGTAATCACTCGCTTTACGATTATACGGTACACTTGGCCTCACTTCCGCAAGGAGCACGTAACGTTGCCAGTCCAATCTCATTCTTAAGTCTGCTCCAAAGCATGACGAAGGCTTGTGAATAGGATTTGGAGCTACTGGTGAATGGAGAGATGGAGAAAAGGGCGATGTTGTGAGTACAGTACCAACATCTTGACATTAATTTACCTAACAGCAAATTCTACCAGTGTAGTTGTAGGCCCAGGTTCATCTCAACGAAAACCCAATGGCCGGCAGACCCAAGGCGCCCCTCTCCTGCAAGCCACCATTCTCCTTTTGGGGGATATGGGGGGAAGTGAAAGGAGTTTATGCAGCCGGACAGTTGAGCTTCCCAGTTGTATCAGTGCCACCACGGGAAGATCTCTCTCTCTAAGGGTGCGGCCACACTAGCTCATGTGATCGACGAGAAGAAACGAAGCACCGGGTTAGAGCTGCCGTAGTATTTGAGTATGTAAGCTGGAAGGACCCCTGAGCCTCGTTTCCTCGTGGCGATCACATGTCCGGGGTAAAGATGCGTCCGGGCCTTAACACCGCTAGTAAATGTAAGGCAAGCATGAAATCCCCCAGATCCACATCACTGATACTTTGCCAATTGAAAATATATGCTACTAAATAGAATAGCATACTAGAGTTACTCCGACCATGAGAGTTAAAAATTTCCATCACCTGTCAAATAATAACTGGCAGCTTTCTTGGGTGCAGCACAAAATAACTTGTTTGATGGTAACTGCAGTCAAACGAACATGCTTTTCTAACTTGAGTCTTTGGATCTGATTACATTATTTTCAGTGTGTTTTTCCTTCCCTCAGACAATTTTATTCTGCTTATGGGACACTTTTCGGGTGGAGAGGTTAGATAGAGCATTAATAAAAATAACTAGAATTAAAGTGGACTGATATAGTTAACTAGAATTGTCTGGTGTTGGTGTGATGAAGAGAATTGTAACCTTAAATTCCTCCTTGATTCCACTCCCTGCTGGTCATTACCCTTATTGGAAAGATTGTGCTTCAATGCCGATACTGTTCTTAAATCTAACACTCAGCTTCGCAATCTATCCATACTGATGGACGAGGTAGCGTGTGTGCCTTCGTAGCACCTTTTCCTAAGCGATTTATGCAGCAAATTACACCCTGACATTCTCTCGTATGTTGCATTTATATTTTAACTATCGACATGGTTTGTCTCGATAGCGTAGATGATACTGGGAGGCAATGTGCAGAATAAACAGCTAAGGTAGAGGTGTTAGGGTATGTCCAAGCCACTGAAAAACGCGATCACAGTCAGCGTAATTCTTAACAAATAATCTAAGCACTCAACTGCACAAGATAACCAAACTTTGTTGATTCTTCATTACTATAACACACAAACACGAAGATCAAAAGTGAAAGTGCTCACCGATTACCTGGCCGCTGGCAAAACATCAAAATAATTAGCAGGTACCACCACGACACTCCCACCTTGCCTCACTGATCACCACACCTAAGCCAAGCCACTGCATCACTTTAAACAGGAAAATTCTGGCTTATAACTCCAGTGGCTTGATATTCGCCAACACATCTGTTCTCAAGTTTCACGCCTGTTATTGATTATATTTACAGGTATTAAGTGTATACTGAAACCAGGGAAATATTACCTTAAACCCTTCACTTCTCTGACGTATTTAGTTATTATTATTATTATAACTATTACTATTATTAATATTATCTTTTTACTTTAACTGGGCCCGAAATTTCATCCTTTTGCAGCTTATTTCACGTAGGTCAGTGAAGGAAAAAAGATTGTACGAAGCTCTCCATCCTTTCCACTGCACTTCTTCGTGACCAGCATCGTATTTTAATCTCATTATTATTTTTTACAGCTCAGAACTCAAGGTGGAGAGACGGCAATTTTAGGCCAGGTTAGACTAAAAGGAGTATAGCACCAGACCATTTAATCAACACTGGAGGTACGTTTTGAAATAGGAGCTAAAATTGGCTTTATATAACCCCTGAATAACCAGTCCTTAAGCTGTACAAAATCGTCTAAATAGGAAGAATAGGTACGAAAATATAACACTGTACTTATAAGTTAATGATATCTGGACAAAGCTAGTGGCAAAAAATCAGTAATTGCTTTGTACAGACCGAAACTGCGCTTCAATTAACGTATCAGATATCTAGGTTACTCCGTCCCAGATAATACTAATTGTTCTCACGGCTGTAACACCTTGCTCTATAATCTGGCTGCCAGCGTGAAGTCATCAAGCTGTTAACTTTATCAACAGAATCTAAGAAATTGCCTGGCGAAATATTTTCTTAATATTATCTGGAAGTGTGAGGCGCCTGACCCAGTTATCCATTACATGTTCCAGATCAGAGAACAAAAATAAAATAAATATATAGATAAATAAATAACTAAATAAAAATAATTGTAATTCGGTTTTGTTATTTACACATCTTGCAACTGGCAGATGGGGCGCCTACCATCCACTCACTCGATACCATGATGCCTTCGAGTGATTCTGCACTGAGTGGTAAGCCCAGTGGTTTCCTGTAACCCTGGAATCCACTCACAACGCTTGCTGGTAACCATATAACCAAGTAACGAGATGGTGTAGAGTCTACTATGGTGTCCCCGTTAACTGGGTGAAGAGAAGCAAATGCGGCATCCACCCAGGAACCAAGCCTCCAAACTTTCCACCGCGTCTGTTTGGCGAGACGTTGTCAGTCGCAAGGGAACATCGCTTCACTGCACGGGACAACACTTTAGGGGCGGTTTCTTGCCTGTGGTTGATGAGTCTGCCCGGCCTGACAGACTAGGGCTGATAATAACTACAGCAGCTTAACACACAAAATTATTTTTCACATTCACGGAAACAGTTCTAAACCTATAACTACAACGACGAACAGAGAAAAGGGTGTAAATCTGGCCAAAGGAAGGTGGATGTATACTTACAACAGATGAGTGTATGAGGAAGTAATGTATATGATTTGATAAGGGGTGAAAATGACGATGGTTATGTATGAAGGCAAATGAGAAGACCAGATAACCACACTCCTACACGATCGTACAAAGCCCCAGGACTTCTCTCATCGCCTTTCTTGTATCTTTCCCCTGTTCTTCCTCTCCATCGTACCCTTTTCACAACGCTTCACTGCACTCACGTATACCTAACCATCGACGAGTGGTTAGAGAGGTCGTCTGTTGTCGGAAACGACGCTAGTTCGATCTCAGGTTGGGGCGGGGATGAGTCTGGTTACCTGAATTTCGGTGTCTTTACTCATCTTCCACAAAACCAACCAACATGTCACAACACCATCAGTAATGCCAGCCCACCAGTCCTGAATGATAAAGTTTTGGCATGAATTTGTTACAGACAGTGGACATTAGCGCCGAGGTGGTCGCATGTGAAGGTGTGTGGCAATTGAGGACTACTGAGCCTTGAGGAAAAGGGAGGGGGGGAACGAAGCGAGACAGGGTGAAGGGTTATCTCCTGAATATTAATTACCAATACAGGTAAGTCATTATCAGGACACGTGTAATGGAGCCACGCCATTGCCTTAACAGCTGTACTCCCTCCCCCAGGCCAGCCCTCGTAATTAAAGGCCTGATCGTGTATTCATTACCTCAGACCTGTTATTGAGAAGCTTAATATCCTTCAGTTAATGACCTGTTTCCATATTTATGAAGTCTCTCGAGCTTAAGTTGTTTATACAGTTGGATGGCTATATTTTTAACCAAATCGGTGTTGGAATGGAATGCCTTCACGTGGTGGCACCGATGTAACGAAGCGGATCCACTGCCTGGTTATACGAAAGTCCCTCAGCTCCCTCCTTAATCCCAAAAGTGGACTGCAAGAGAAGGGCAACTTTCACCTTGCAGTCCACCTAGATCACGTTTCAGATGAACCTGGGGCTACAAACACTGCCATTACCACTATTAACCCCTTCCATCAGAAAACGTATTTTTTCTTTTATCCTTGCTGCCTTCAGATTTTGTTAGTTCTAGAGAAATCATTTATAAGGAAGGGGTCAGAAACAGCCTCCAATAACCCCTTAGCTAAGAGAGGTCTCCCTATACGTTTGAAATTGTCTGACGGGAGTAAAAATGTAAAATATGTCCTGAGGATGAATGGGTCAATTAAACAGCTGAGGTATAAGCGCTCCAACATTACACAGTCTCGGCAACATCCCCTCTCCTCCACCCGACAGTACAATTCACAGACACATATATGAATACACAGCCACCACAGCCAAGCAAAACCTCCAGCCACACAGCATCTTTCATAAACCATCACCAGCTATACACCCACCAGAAACTATCCTACCCAGAGAGACACGAGTACACCTAGCTAGACTCTGATGCGGCCACCACCCTTCTGTGCTACAATGCCAAACACAAAATACAACTCCTAAATATTCCACTTACTCTGCCCACACTGAACTGCAGCCCTCCACACCATATCACACTTACTCACCACATGCGCCACACTATCGGAACACGGACAGTCCTTCAACACAGCCTCAACAAAAGACCTTTGCGAACGACCAGTCAAATTCGCCAAGTTTCTGCGGTCCTCTGAGTTTACAGTGAGATAAGCCTGGGGTTGCATAACAAGATTCTGGCTAAGTAACTATCCATTAATCCGTCCATAACCCAGTCTTTTATTGGCCCAACAGGAACGTTTGGGTCTAGACAAAGTCACTCAGTTTAGATATCAAAGGCGAGGATGACCAGTCGCCCATCCTTGAACGGCATCGAGTGAGTAATAAATTCCACTCTCCATTGAACTTAAACCCTTATAGGCCAAATCCACTTGGAAATCCTTAACCTACCGGGTGTTAAATTATCAGGTATACCGCCCAGTACAGCATATGGTTTCTTGGATTACAGGAAAATATTTGCCTCGTCACTCAGTACATTTATAGTTAGCACCACATAGAGTGAGTGGAGGCGTCCTCATTTACCAGTGGCTACTTATCATGATAAAAAATAATGGGAATCCTTACGCTGCGGATTGAAGGTCACTAGCCATCCGGAAATACCTCTGGCTCAGGTATTTGTCCTTGGGGTGTGCGTGAAGGTAGGGCTCATGTGTCCCCCAGTGGTGCATGCAACTCACTACACCGATTATACCCTCCACTGTTGTATATGGAGGAGGAGATATTTTGGGGAGATTACACTAACCATTGTCCTATATGGAGGCTTAGAAATTCTTAAAAAACTTTCAGTAAAGATGACTGTTTGTGGAAGGTACTGTGACCATATTGAAACTGTATTTACTGTTAAGATAAAACAGAATTTCAGTACCTATCCATCCATTGCCTAATTCTTTTTTTTTTTTCACCAGGAGAGTAGAGGCCTGAGGTTAGGATGCTCAGTCCGTACATTTGTGGTGAGAGTGACCAGCCTCATCCACCCAAGAGTGGCAATTTCAGAGCAATAAAACCCAACCACCCTTACGCAACTCTTGACTGGGCCCATCCGGTTTAACTCGCTAAACCACAGGGTATCATTTGGTTATATGGTTACTTCTCAACGTAGTAAATCATTTGGCTCGTCACAGTGCGGTCACCCGAGGGCAGCACTGCATCGAGTGAGTGGATGGTGGGTGTAAATCTTCCACTTGAACAGTTCACAATTGTTCTTATTCACCTATTGACTGAAAGCATCTAATCATGTCAGCCTAAAAGCAAAGGTCGTTGTTGAATAAAAATACAATGCAAAAAGGGCAAAACTCAATTAAAATGCATAAAACCATTAAAAACCTCCACATTATAGTAAAAAAAAACGAAGGATTTAGAAGCAATATCCTTTAACCGCTTTCGGGGAGGGTCGCCTTCATGTGGTAACACTGAAATAACTGGGCAGTTCCACGATTCACCCCTACGAACGTCAGTCAACCTTTTCAATATCCCTTTAAAAAAAAGTTGAGTTGGATGACGATTTATCCATATTTATTCATATTACCGCCAGACATTTAATTAAATTTAGGAGTGACCTTCAAAGGGGGAGAGAAGGAGGCACTGACCGAGGATGAGATACAGAGATGGGGTGGAGAGGTATATAAGTGATGGAAGTGTGAGTTGGAGGAAGGCAGCCTAATGGCGGAGTGAATGACACGGAGGCGATTCGGTTGTGGCCAGCTTTTCCAGGATTAAAGCATCTGGCTATAAATTGATAAAAAAGACATACGGACAGACAGGCAGATATCAAGCGAGTACTCTGGAACTAGTAAAGCTCTCATGAGGTACACAGCCGAGGTGAGATACTTGGTCAAACTACGCATTCTAAGTACACACACTGTATACAAAGACACACGCCCACACCACACACACGCCTACACATAGCTCTGTATTTATAAATTAGCTTTACAAACACCCACCAGATGGAGCCAATCCGTCGACTGTCACATTACAATAGGCTTGTCAAATCGCGCTGGTACGGTGAAAAGAGTGTGGCGGAAAGTATTGTGCCAGATATACGCAGAGAACTGTGACAAATAGGTACGGTGATGAGGACAGGAGCAAATGACAAGAGAAAGTCGACGAGTGAGGAGGTGAGGTTTTGGAGATGAAGGCTGAAGTGGTGAGGAACACAGAAGAGAACAAGGAATGAAGAGTTTAGGAGCTGCAGAGAGGTACAGAGGGAGGTGGACGTTGGGGCGAGGTTAGTGGGTGAAACAGAAGATTATAATGAAAAAGTTGCACCAGAATTGGGTATCTTAAACTCCATTACTCCAGCTTTCCCGAGAATATCCATCTCTCCACCACTAACGCAAAGCTGTACCAATAGATTAACATTAGAGTATCGCGCTAGTCAAAAGGAAGTGCTGTGGAAAGGATGTAGAGCCGGAGTGTTGTTTTTTTTCTGCCACTGAGCTACGTGAAATAAGCTGCAAAAGGACGACAATCCGGGCCAAGTTAAGAATAGGAACACGATATTGGGAAAAATTATTACAGCTATGTGGAAGGCGAATGTGGTAGTTAATGGGCTAATGGATATGACTGAAGGAATATAGTATGTGCTGAAGGGAGGTGAATGGGGTGGTGTTGAGGAGATCGTTGTGTGAAATGAGAGAGAGACGTGTATGTGTGTGTGTACGGAGTGACACACAGAGAAAATAATATAAGAATCATATATTCTCCGGGGAACAGAAGTAGGTCAACAGGAGGATAGGGAGGTAGATGGACGAGGAAAACAACACGTAAACAGGAGCTCCCTCACCCCTCGCCCTCCAGGTACAACAGGTGTGCTAGCGTCTACCCCCACCTCACCTGTACTGCTTTCCCCAACATCACCTTCCCTATTCTGCCTTGCCCTAACCTGATCTTCCCTCAGCTGTCCTGCACTGGCCTCACCTGTCCTGCTCTTATCTTTCTTGATCTGTCCTGCCCTGCACATAGACTTCATCTGTTGTACTCTGGTCTCTCCATTTACCTTGCCCTGGCCTCGCCTAACCTGTCCTGCCCTGCCCTGCCTTATCCTAGCATGCCCTGCCAAGTCATGTCCCCACCTGCCCTGCCCTGGCCTCACCTCTCCTATCCTGCTCCGCCCTGACTATCCTCCCTTACCCTAGATAGGAGATTATAAATTCAAAGCTGCTTAAAGGAAATCCTGGCCCTTCTTCGCCCACTGAAGGAATTAATAGAATAAGCTTATAAACCTGCATTCTATTAATACAAAAAAGATATGAAAATAAAAATCCAAATCTTTCTAACCTTATAAATACACTGGCACCAAATTTTCGAAGTATGGTATATTTCAGAACGTACTGGCGGGAGAATTGAATATCCTCTGGTGCCAAGAGACCCCGCGTTTTCTATCTAGGGCCCTCTGGCTCCAAAAACCCGGGGGACACTAGTATATTTCACGCATACTACACTGCTATCACTTTTGAGGCTCATCATATCAAAGGGCGACGTATATGGCAAGAAGGCATGTTAAATCTCTCTTCTCATTAGAATATCAGCAACAAGAAGGTAGGAATATTAGGCAATGGGAGTCATACGGCAAGAAAACAATGCTTAAACTTTTATATCTTTGTAATGTTAGTATACAGAAAGCAGTGAGAAAAACCCTTGGGACATTAGTCAAACTCATGTCCCTGGTTGTACCTAGCTTGGCCCATCCTCCACCTTGCCCTTGAGCACCTGGACTAGTTAATAAGTCAAGGTCTAATTTCCCTGCTGTTTACTTATGAATTTTAAGTAACCTCTGGGAGACTGGATTTGTAAACAGCCGTGTTCTCCTTAATTACTCTTCACCTACGCCCAGGGGTATACAGAGGATGATTTATGGGAAGTCTGTCTTTAGGTGAGTGTTCTAGGATAAATTTTAAGTTGTATATACCAAAAGAAATCAAAGCCTCGCAATCACTTCTTTTATACATTATTCTCGCAGCCATTAGACGCTTTCATGTAGCTCTGGAGGCTTTTTGAACTGGAGACTGAGATATGGTTTTGATTAACTTCTTTTCCCATTAAATAATTTATAGACAACATGAGTAAAAACAATGATAACATCGTTGTACTGTGTGTTAAATTTCTTGTAACGTCATTTCTTGCTCCGTATAATGTCTGGTGCGGTATTAGTTAAGATGTTTATATGTGCTTTTATTTTTGTAGTGACGAACTGAAATCAATATATCAGTCGTCATGTAAGAAGGCGATATGGTACGTTTCTCTCAGTTACCCATGGAATGCAACCTCGGTGGTCGATTTTCCTTGTCAGCCTGTTTTCTAAAAGCACCAAGGAATTAAGGCATAACCCACGTAAACATATAGCTTCCGATTCATATTTGTTTTTATTAATAGCCAGCACATACAAGGACCTAAGCATTGGTAACCTCTTCAGCCAAAGGCCGTGTCTCATTATTCTCGGATGAGGACTAGGAGTATCTGGGGCTTGAGGGTAAATTTGCTCAAAGACTATTAATTATTAAACATACGAAAGTCCTTATAATTCTACCGATCTGTTTATAGCCAGACACCATAATCCCGTATGGGGCGGCTGTTTGTGAGTTCGTTGTTTTATGGGGAGGGGCACTATCCCTCCACCAACCCACTTGTTCACACGCAGGGAACAGGGATGGTTTACAGCCTATAAACATCCATGCAAATATACAGAATATATTGATCTGTATATTATTGCCTTATGTCACAATATCACAGAACATTAAACGTTGCCAGTGTAATTTCCATGCATTTAAACAGTATATAGGCAAAACCCTTTTTTTTTTTTCATTCATTAAAGCGAAATAAATGTTGGAAGAAGTTCAGGGAGCTGTTGCCCCTCCTGACATTGAGAGCACTCTCCTTACGTGCTAAGGGGTCTTTGTATGCAGCATGTGTTAGGAGTGTGGTGCTGTATGGTAGCGAGACCTGGGCAGTAAAGGAAGAGGATATTCGCAGGTTTAAACGTACAGAAATGACAATGATTAGGTGGATGTGCAGTGCGTCCCTGCGTGCAAGGCCTGGGGGGGCTGGGTTTACGATGGAAGAGTTGAGAGGTAGGATGGGACTGGAGTGTATTGGTGTTGTGATGATGAGAGGTAGGCTGAGGTGGTTTGGACATGTGGAGAGGATGGGGGATGATATTTGGGTACAGAGGGTAAGAAATGTTAATATTGGGGGAGGGGCTGAGCGAGAAAGACATGGGACGAGGTCATTAAGTGTGACCTCAGGGTTAAAGGATTGAACAGGGAGGCTGCCAAAGATCGAGCAGCATGGAGAGCCGCCATTAGGTGACCAAGGCCGACGCATGCAAGGATGTTGGAGCCTTCAAAAACGATTACGAAAACGATAACGATGTATGAAATATGAGAAATAAGTAGAATTTTCCATTTTTACCTATTGTACGCTCTTCATGGGGCAACACAGGGCAGATTGATGGATGGATGGATGGAAGTCTCTCATGCTTTTACTCAGAGGATTTAGTGTAGTTAGTCTCACCGTAAATCCGCCCCAGTATATTCTCATTATATTCTATTCTTTTTCTTCAAATTACGAAGGAGCCCTATCCTCTTTTGACTAACTTGGCCTAACATATGCCATCTGCTCGTCTTGAATGCTGAGTCACGAAGAAGTGCTCTGTAAAGGATGTTGAGCCATACAGGTGTCTTTTTCTACCAATAAGCTACGTGAAATTAGCTGCAAATGGGCGAAAATCTGAGTCACGTTAGAGTACAAACAGTATAGTACAGTCAAATGGAAGAGTGGAGTGGAGGAGATTTGTTTGTGGCCACCCCTTACAGGATTAAGGGATCTGACAGTAGCTAGACAGACAGGCAGGCAGACAGACAAACTAGGACAGAAAAGGGATAGGTAGACAGATAGATAAGCAGATAGATACGCAAAAATACTCACAGATAATTAAGGCTGACCGAATTATAATACTGAAATGCGGTCCTCACTCAATCACCTTATTTTGTTACCTATGATGCAAAATATTCTCCTGTAATCCACAAAGGTACAAGGAGGAGGAGGATACAGCATACACCTGACCCAAGCTGTCTGGGGAGGGATTCGGTCCGTCTGTCCGTCTGCCCTCCCTCTGTCCATATTTACCTGTCCATTAAGCTTTCCCCGCGGCCCGTGTGTTTGTCCGTGAGATGGAGGTCACTGTGAGGCCGTGTATGTGAGGTCAGGGGTCACGCGCAGACTGGGAGATAAAGGCTGAACTGCTTGGAGGTCACTTTTATAAGGGGGTCGACAGGAACGTTACCTGGTGCAAGAATATTACCCAACGTTACCTGGTGCAAGAGTATTACCCAACGTTACCTGGTGCAAGAGTATTACCCATCGTTACCTGGTGTACGAGTATTACCCAACGTTACCTGGTGCAAGAATATTACCCAACGTTACCTGGTACAAGAATATTATCCACATATACAGCCTACTCAGGAAGGAAGGCATGGAGCCTACATTTAACCCTTCCAGTTCGTGAAGTTTATCCAAAGCCTCAAAAAATATATAAAATGAATAAATCCTCCACGCGCAGTGAAAATTAAAGCAGCCTACAAAAGCCGCCATCTGATTGTAGTGGTTAATCTCCTCTCAGATAATCCCCCTATTCCCCTCCACCACCTCACCTTGATTAGCTTAAATTTTTAGCCGGAGTCCAACAATGAATTCCTTTAACCAGGTATGGAAGGACAGGTGACGGTGAAAAAATAAGTGAAGAGGAAAGTCGATGGTAGGAAGAGGAGAAGAAAGGAACGCAGGACTTTATGGTATAACAATGACGATTACAACTTAATTCTTTCAGTATCTTTTTAGTTTCATTCCTTCAGTACCTCTTTTTACAGTTTCATTCTTTCAGTATATTCATTGCCGCTTTTCTCACACACAACAGTTCCACACCTCTCTTCTGTGTACCTACTTTCCTTGTCTATTCTATACATCATTATTATTTTTATTAATATTATTATTATTATTATTATCATCATCATCTTTCCATCCACCATGCAATTCTATGTCGCCCCATGAGAAGCGTAGGAACCCGGGGCTAGGCAAGTTGGTAGTGACATCTAAGATGAAAGTGAGTTATCATTATTATTATCATTATTACGGGTGAATATAGGTATCAGAAAATGTCCCGATTATTATTTTTTCCATCAATGCCTTTTAAAAATAGAACCGCTCACTTTTATATCAACCTGCTTACCATTGCGCTTCCACACCTCTTTCTTTTATATCACTACACCTGGGGAACAGAAGACCTTCCTCTCCAATATAATGTCAATTCACAAGCACATCACACCATGAATCTCTTCTCTCAACAAGCATTACATTATTCAAATCTGCTTTCACCTTGTCCCATCGTCACTCGCACGTTTGCACTCTTCTCTAAACCAGTCTGTAAATATCCAATCCACAGTCGACAGAAGCACAGCATCACCCTCAAACATCAGACTTAAAATGTTTCCCCTTCTCACCATTCCTCTAACAGTTCACCTTCTCCTATTCCATCTTCTGCCATTTCTAACCAATTCCACTTCCAGTACTCAATCGTTCACCATTCCTATTTCTACTTTAAATACTCCACGTTCCGCCGTTTCTGCCCTGTTCCACTTCTGATACTCCTTGTTCCACCGTTCGTAACCAATTTCATTTCTATTAGAGTACTCAATCTTTCACCATTCCAAACCAATTCCACTTCTAATACCAAATCTTTCACCTAACCATTTTCTCTTCTAATATTTCAATCCTTCACCATCCCCTACCAGTTTCGTTTCTAGTATTCCACGTTTCCCCATTCCTCACCAATTTCTCCCCAGTTTCCTTCACTCTTGTTATGATCCTAGCCAGGGATAGACTTCAGCGTACAGTCCTTCGCCTACCAACCCGTAATCGAATGTTAAAGTGCAGTTGAATTATGTATTGAAAATCCCTAACCGCAGTGGAGAGAGAGAGAGAGAGAGAGAGAGAGAGAGAGAGAGAGAGAGAGAGAGAGAGAGAACTTTACACATTACTTATCCAGGCGTAACAAGATATAAAACAAAGTAATTAAATTATATACAGCTCATTTATGCACTTATTGTTATTTGCCTCTTTATATAACCCCTTCACCTCGCTCATGCCGCGTCTGTAAATCTTCCTACTGCTTGAAAATCTATATTAAACTTTGGAAGGACGTATAGTGAATGAGTTGGGTACAGACAAAAATATCTTGAACCTCTTGCAATGCTTTATATCACCTCTTGTTACAATTATCTGATGTTTTGATTTTTCCATGCAGACAAGCCGGGTCAAATTCTTCAGCCTCACTCAAAAGCAGGAAACACAGAGGGTCCTGCCAAATGTAAATATAGTCAGCCTCAAAATCCTTCTCTTCTAGACGCTCCTGGTTGTTAGGGAATGCTTTCTGTTGGAACCACTTGTCCTCCTCCTCCACCACCTTCTACTTGTCTTCCTCCTCCTCCTCCTCCTCTCGGAAAAAAACCGTGTCTTGCCTACTTTATAGACTGGGAAAAGAGGAAAGAGGGGAAGAACTTAGGCGAAACCCTGAAATACATATTCCCTTCTAAGACAGTTAAGCAAAAAGAACATAGCCACTTCAACCTGATGATTTTTCTAACCTGCATTGCAAAACACAGGGCAAACTAGAATGACACTTGGTAGAGCGCATATCTCCGCCAAGGCCCAACATGCAGTTCCTTTTAATTCAGTTAAGTCTAATCCAATCAAGTTTAAATCCGCTAGATCCGGAATTTTATATGGATCCGCGCCAAACTGTACACATTCGTAGATACCAACGTCCTAAATATGCCTGATTTTTTACATCAAGGTCCGTGCAATATTCACTGAAAAATTTATGAAAATGTCGAAAAACGCCCTATCTCGCAATGTTAAAGTGAAAAAAAATATTCCTGGATCCGCACCTTTATCCGGATCCGCACCAAAATTTAACGGAGTTTGTTTTGGGCCAAGACCCATTCTTTTACCAAGTTTCGTAGAAATCCATCCAGTAGTTTTTGTGTAATCTTGCTCACAAACCAACCACCAAACAAACAAACAAACGGACGGGGGTGAAAACATAACCTCCTTGGCGTAGGTAATGAACGAATCTTGAATTTGGCTCTGTTGTACTATTTTTCCTGTTTTTATTTTTTTTTAATGCAAGGATGAACTTTTGCAGGATACTGGCCATTGGTTACCCATACCTTGCATTAAAAAAATAAAAAAAAAATGGAAAAAAATGAGAGCAACAGGACCATCTTTTGCTGTTGATAAAGAAACCTGAAATAAACTTCACTCCACGCAAAGCATTGATCTTACAGCAACTATTTTCACAGGGTAAACTCTTGTGGTCCCATTACACCTCTACCTCAATTCCAGCTCATCCCACCCATTTTTTAGTTGCCCTTTCCCATTTTTCACCCACATTATTTCACGAAGCAACGCAGGTCAGTTTTATTATTATTATTATTATTATTATTTTTATGTGTCCGACTCTGGATATAGGATTCACAGCCTGATCTCAAGGCCCACTAGTCCTCCTTCACACCATACACCTCCCTACATGTCACCACTTTGGCGCTAACACCCACCGTCCATACTGAATACGTGCTAGGGCTGTCTCATACAGGACTGACGCGCTAAGTTGTTTTATTCTTGCTACTTTCAGATAATTTACAGTATTCAGTTTTAGGAGGA
>JAGKTI010012730.1:7109-24153 GCA_018397915.1 Birgus latro
AAGCATGTTTTATGTACAGTGACCCCACTGTTACATTTGTGTGTTTGTGTGTGTGTGTGTATGTTTTATTAACACAAGAGGTGATATTGTGTTGCCTTCTTCATTGATGTGCTAAAGAGGTATAATGTTTGGCCATTTATATCTCACTTGGTATGAGCTGAGTGTTACATCATTCCAGTCAAGTGTACATTAGTTGCCTCCTGTGTATATTGTGTGTGATATGTATTGTTTAGGGTAATTTTGAGACAGTTGTAATAGAGAAAAGATGGCTTACCAAGTGGTCAGTAGCAGGTAGACTTTTATGATTATTTCAGTTTTTGTAAACAAGATATCTTCCTAGAATAAGGCAGCTATATTAGCATCACAAACATTAAAAAACAAATTAACACCAAAACTCAGCTCCCTAAGGTCACTTGCCCATACAGCATTTGGACACAACAAAGAAATCACCACCACAGTATACAAACAATATATACGTTCATTGATTAATTATGCAATCCCTGCTTGGGCTTCTAAGCTCACTGAAACACACTACAACACTCTATAAACCATACAGAACAAGGCCCTAAAAATAATCACAGGCTGCACAGCAGCTACACCTGCAGACCACCTACACCAAGAAACCAAAGTCCTCAGAGTCAAGAATAATCTAGACATGAGAGGCACACAGATTCTTGATGCAGCCTCCACAAACCCACACCATCCACTGCACTACATGACAACACATCCATGCACACCAAGGAATATCAAAACAACACCCAGCACATTATATCTTACACAAATACTGTCATCTCTCCCCCCCCCTCGCCCACCTCAGACCACCTTGCAGAAGCATAGCTATACTTAAATCACTTGCCGCTCCATTCAGTCACTCAGAGACAACACACAGCTGCATGCACAGCCTCCTGATATTCACCCTTCTGAATCCTATCTCCCTCTTGATGATGGGTCCACCTGGCCAGGCTGAGATGTGGGCATCATCCAGCCCTCTTGAGTTACCAGAGGAGGTTAGATGACTCCGTCGTTGATGCTTGTCCAGAATGCAACACAGCACCCCATGCTGTTAAGCACATATGGAAGACTGCATTGCACACAATCACCTATGCCAACAACACAACTTACACTCCTTGAGAGCTCTGTGGGAAAGCCCGGTCTCGGCTGTGACCTTCCTTAGGGACTCGGGACTGTTCAGCCAGACTGCCTAGGGAACAACTACTACTACTACTACTACCAAGGGCTCACAGTACAGTACAATTTTATTACAGGTTTGAGGTTGTGTTAGACTTATAGGCATAGTTATGAAATACACTATTGTAAAAGAGCTGGTGACATTGCAACAGATTTCACCTTGAAGATGTTTTAATTCATAGTCCATTAAATGCCATAAGGAGGAACTGACACAATCAAGAAAATTAGGTGATAAACTATGTAGTTTTGTTGGTGCAATATCTTGCTGTGTAACTACTGTATAGTACAAAAATTTGGCATGCTTATCCCATCAGGCTGAGGATGTCACTGCTGAGCTGAATAAGATTGCTGGCATTAACTGGAATAGAATAAATGATACCCTTTGGCAGATGGGGTTAATATTTATCTCAGTGGAATAGTCCTGTGCTGTTGTCACTTTTATACACAACACTTCGAGAGTACTGTAATATCATTTCAGGTGCCTTTGCTTCTTTTATGCAAATAAATGAAAAGGCTACTGTATTTGTGTGATGAACTTTCCTAATGTGTTATTTTTAAAGTTTTTAACAGAATTCATTTCCACTGCTACATGTTACAGTTTACTGCATTCCCAATGCCATGTTGTTGAAAGGCCTTATAGGTATACAGTCATGCCATGCTGATAATAGGACATTTTGTTTATCTACAGGATTGTTATTTGTAGTGTCAAGGAAGGTTTGTGAACTAGTGTTAGTATCCTTTAGATAA
The DNA here is from genome assembly GCA_018397915.1 of Birgus latro. Classification (NCBI taxonomy): domain Eukaryota; kingdom Metazoa; phylum Arthropoda; class Malacostraca; order Decapoda; family Coenobitidae; genus Birgus; species Birgus latro. Next base: position 9,045 of record JAGKTI010012730.1, read on the forward strand.
TATATCAGGATCTGAGACCTTTACAACTACTGTAATAATAATGTTAACTGCATCTTCAGTACTGGTATTGTCTGTGGAAGTTTATAATAACTGGTACTTAAGGAAAAAGAGCCCTACTCCCAGAATTCATGGTTGACAGAAAAGTTGTTAGAGGGGCATGGGATGGAAGCTTCCCACTTTTTTTTATTGACATAGGAACATTGAAACCCACTGCCCTTCATTATGTGGCAAATAATTTCATGCCTCCTGTGAAAAAGAATGGCTAAGATTTTAAGTGTGGTTTTATTTCTTCTCAGTTCATTGTCTCTAAAGAGATCTGAAAGTTTTGCTTTAGATGCCCCACCTTATATTAATGTGGGAAGTGCTGACAGGGTGGTAACGATGATGACCGTTATCATCAGTCTGCCCTTCCCACAAATTGAGGCAGGATCCGCAAAAGGCAATACCTTTTCTGTGATATGTTCCTGTGTATGATGAGGATATCATCTCAGACTCAGAAAAGGATCACCACCAGTCTATGCCTTCTGACCCACTCACCACGACCACCACAGCCACTACCTCTCATGCATTTATTGGTCTTTCATCAAGGTATTGATGCATTATCTTTTTTTTTTTTTTTTTTTTTTTTTTGTAATACAATGCTGTACACCTTCCTGTTGTGCCCCTTGGGTCATCTGGACATGAGCCCAGTGGACTGCAGGCTGAAGTTACCTGTTAAAGTTCACCATCCTCCTTTTGTGGAACAGAGAGGGCGTTTGGAGACACGTACAGTATACTGTAGCTGGACATGCATGGTTGTGTCAGTGCTTATCTCTTGTAACAATGGATTAACACTAAAAATTGGTATTAGTCATGAAAAAATGCTATGGAAAGGACATGGAGCCATAGCATTGTAACTGACTGCCACTGGGTTTCATGAAGTAATTTACAAAAGGATGAAAATCTGTGCGAAGTAAAGATAAGGAACTACAGTAGGGTAAAGCATGGAAGTAAAGAAGTCATCAAGGGATCATAATACTGTTGTGCAATAATTACTTTTGGGCTCAGTCCTGAAGTGGGGAGCCTTCACATGGTAGCACCAATATAGCTAGGTGATGGAGCTGCTGTGTTATAGAAGTACCCCTCAATTCCCTCCCTGTACCCAAAAGGGAGGATGGTAGACTGCAAGAGTAAAGCAACTTACCTGCAGCCCACTGGGTTCACATTTCAGGTGAACTTGGGTTTACAACGCCACCACCAACAGCAGCAACAAGTACTGCTACAACTACTTCCATACTCACTTCTCACTTCCAGTGATAAAGAGTAGGGATGTGAGCACTGAAGTAAAGAAGTAGTCACATGACAGTACTGTACTGTGATATCCACTTTAAAGTATGGATGTGAAGCTTGGAATTTGTTGAAAGGATACAAGCAGAGGGTGAGAGGACTGGAAATGAGCCAGCTGAGAGGAGCATTTAGTGTCAAGTGGAAAGACTGAAAGACAAACGAGGAAATTTTTAAGTGCCTTGTTGTTGATGTGAATGTGCTGGAAAGTGCTAGAAGTACCCTAAGATGGTTTTGCAACATGGAGAATGATGAACAAGAGATCAACTAGGAGCGTACATGAGAGTGAGGCGGATGGGAATGTGGAGTCTGAGGATGAGGTGGGTGTGAATTAAACGTTGGGGGGGGGGCAGCTTGACGATGGAGGACATGGTGGCACGAAAGCTATCTGTTCATGCCCATCCCATATAAGATTAAGGTGTCTGGCTCTACACAGACAGGTAGATAGGATGATGATAGTTCTAGCATGCTTCTAGTTGAAGTAGCTCATATGAAAGAACCCAGTGGACTGCAGGGTTAAGTTGCTAACCTCGTAAAATCTCACCACCCTCTTTCAGGGGATAGGAAGGGAGATGAGAGATGCTAATACAGTACAGCAGTGGAAATGAGTTATTTGAGAGGAGCCTGTGGAGTCACATATGGAGAGAGAGACTGACAAATGAGGAAGTTAAGGAGTGCTGTGGTGTGGATGTGATAGGAAGCATTAGGAAACACATTAAGGTGGTTTGGCCATGTGGAGAGGGAGAGACTGGTGAGGAGAATGTATGTGAGTAAGGTGGGGGGGGGAGGGAGGGAGAGGCCAAGGATGAGATGGAGGGATGGAGTGGAAAGGTATATGAGGGGTTTGAGCTGGGAGCAGGACAATGAAATGCTGGGGGGACAGGGTGACATGGAGGCGATTTGTTTGTGGCCACCCATTACGGGATTAAGGCGTCTGGCAACAGATGGATATGGAGCGGCTGCCATATCGGTACCACCGCAAGAAGGCGTCCCTTTCCAGGATGGCGATGAATGACAACAAATATTGTTACTTGACTATTATCCAAACTTTTACGCTAAAAATATATACATCGATGAAAATAACGTTTGTTGAGTGAGAATTAAATGTTTTAAGCTCGTTACCCACAGGCATTCACGATCGTCAACAAAGTTTTCGTACGGGTGTTGCTGTTACTTTTACCTTCATTTTTCGAGCTTATGGTAAGAATAGGCCTATTATGACCTCACAGATGTCATTTCCAATGTAAAGAATACGTGGAGCCATGCCTTAAGAGAAGCGGTGATGATCTTATATGTAAGTCTGTCAAGACGGAATGACGTAACCTGCAGTCAAATATTTGCTGTAAGTGCAGACTATAATGACTACTGTTAAATAGTTCTCAGTTATCTTTAGACAAGCAATGCTATCGTAGTATAGTGTGGGACAGTTTAAAAGATCAGACCAATGGATAGATATAGACGTGGGCGTTTTTTTTTTTTTTTTACCGATACTTCTACAAAATAGTTAACCTAATCGGTTAATAATTGATTGCCACTGTGATTGTTGAACTGGATTCAGAGGGGGTAATTATCAGGAATAACACTGACCCTGTGAGTTAGGCTAGCTTTGGTTGGGCCAGGATATGTTTTTAGTTGCTATAGTTTAGTTTTAGTTTGTGTCTGGTTCTGCACTGTCTTTTACTACATAAAATTATTTGATAACCTACTCCAACCAGCAGGGGCAATGTTGGCTTGGATAATTCCACAGGTTTTGATGCTTTCCCAAGTTCCTTCACCCTGCTTTGTCTCCAGTGTTGAGCTTTCACCCATCCTGCTTCTTTTTCGTTTCCTTGAGAGGCTGTGATGTAATTGTACTAAATTTTAACATTTGTATTTTTTACAGATTTTTTTCTTTCCCCTGTTTTCTGTAATGCATTTATTTAGTGTGGAAAATGCCAAATTTGATGTGGAGTATGAAACTTAAGTCTTTTAGTTGAAAGTGATACTGATTAGAGGATGAATTTAAAAATCTTGAGATATAGGGGGAAAATGTTAGTTCTCTTAAATCCTTCATTTTTTTTTTTTTTTTAATGGTATACACATTTTTTTGCCATCTCGATGATTTTATTCAGCTAGGATAGATTTCCCCTACTGGAGGCATTAGATATAGCCTGTATTAACCCCTTTTATTGTTAGGGTATGGTGTGATTTTCCCTCTCCTATATTTCCAAAGTTTTTATTCACTGAGCGATTATTGTTGTAGCTGATGGGTTTGAGGTAGGGTGGGGATCAAAAGAGGAAGGTAGTTTTGATGGACACTGGGGACGGCTGGTTGACATGGCTGGTTTCCTGCAGTCCACTGGGTTCACATCCAAATGAGCTTGAGGTAACAATAACACTAGTAATGTTTTTTTTTATTTTATTTTATTTTATTTTATTTTTTTTATGTAACCAACTCTGGGCATAGGCTTCACAGCCTGCTGTCAAGGCCCAGCAGTCCTCCTACATACCATACACCTCTACATGTCACCGGTTTGGCGCTAACACTCACTGTCCATATTGAATACATGCTGGGGCTGTCTCATACAGGACTGGTGTATTGGTATTAGCGGGGGTATTTTTACGGCATGTCGGCAGGTCTTCTGGTAGATCAGTAAAGCCTGATTTTATGAAATTCAAATCCTTAAACTGTTCCCTGCCCCAGCGGGGATTTGAACCTGGGTCCATCGGGACTGCAGGCCACTTCTCTACCGACTGAGCCACCGATGTTGCTTTGATACTATTAAATATGTGTGCAGTGATAGTTTTTGTTCATTTATTTATTTTTAATTTTACTGTTACCATGTTGTGAGTGGCCTTGGATAATTTTCCCTTACTTCTTTACAGTGGCCATGTGTGAAGACCCATATTGTAGGGTGAACCTCTGTACTGTGTGGTATAATTAACACAGCTCAGATTTGTGGTACAGTAGTGTGGTTAGCTAGTTTATGTACCGTAGATGCTTGCTGTATGGTAGTCCTGAACTTATTATGCAGTTAAGTAATCTGCCATCTGTTAGTCTGTTGTCAGATGCCTGAATCAACTGTTGTTTCTTTTAACCCGTCCAGTCCCGACCAGTTTTTTACCCAGCCTACCCCCAGGTCCCGACCAATTTTCGACTTTTTGTTTTTTGGCTGAAACCTTCGCTTTTGATGAGAAACATCGAAAATTCATAGAGAAACCGCGATCCTGAAGTAAAAAATGTTGATACAGGTGTCACTCAACCTTACGTTTTCTTTCTTTTTCAGGGTACCTGCCTAAAGAAAACGAACTAAGGAAGGGTTAACTAATTCAAGCCACTTTAAATTACGTATTTATTTCATTTATTTGGTACAAATTTATGTGTAGTACAAGTCTGTATTGGTTTTCACACAATAATACAGTAAGACCTCACTATAACAGACTAATTGGGGTTCAGGCCAGTCCGAAATATGCGATTTTCTGATAAAAGCGACATCTGGACTTACCCCTGCTAATCCGGATTTTTTCCGATATATCAGACATTAGTCCAGATTGAATCGGTAGTTTTCACCACCATTGCAGTATTGTACTGTGTTATACCTTCACTACATTAATCAAATGGTATAATAATACTGTACTATGCACTGAAAAACATGTCTTTTACTTGTCTTATTGTGGTGAACATAGCTGAAGTTGTCAGGCAGTCCGGACTGCTTTCTGGCTATATCGGACTTTTTCCAATATATAGGGGTTTAGTCCGGTAGCTCTTCGAGTCCGATAAAAGCGAATTCCGGTCTACTGAAGTCCGTTATATCGAGGTTTTACTGTATAGACGTTTATAAGCATTGTTCACTCACCCAAAACCCCAGTATATGGCACCTTCCTTTACAACATTACCACCTCATCACTTCTGTTTGTTTCTACCTCTAGCTTCTTTATTTCTTTGTCCTTCACCTCAGGAATCACTTTCACTGTGAATTTTGTCATTGGATGGACTGTGGGGCAACATACCTTTACTGGCTAGGTTACTGCTAACAGGTAAATTGCCCAGTGTGGGGGGGAGGGAGGAACGGAGGGTTAGATGGGGCCAGGCAGTATCCCCGCTTGACAGCAGGTAGAGGAAGGTCTCCCACATTTGCCTACCAAAAATCACCCGCGAATGTTGAAAAATGTGCACACAATGGGCCTTGCAATTGCTTGACGTACGATGCACGTCATTTGGTCTGTCCGTGGAAAAAAGTAGCGACGTGCATCGTACGTCGGTGGGACTTGGCGGGTTTAAGCTGTTATTTACCCTTTATACCACTCATTTCGTGCTGAAGGTCCCCTGTGTCTATCATGTAATGTGAGGTAATTTTTGTTTGATGTTAAAGTTTGATATTCTTGGAAGCCAAATTGGCTGGCAAGATAGCAGTTTAAGCCTACACATGAATTTATTGGTCCAGATTATTGCATCAGCAAAGACCACACTGCATTGATTTAGTTAATGTTTGTCTTGACAAGTGGTAAATGTTGAGCCTAATTATTTAGTACTGTAGTTACCAAAGTTTATATTGCTCTACAACTTCCAGGAGGAACTAAGATGAGAAAACGTCCAAGCTCTCCTCCCATATTTAATGCAGTAAAGAAAGGAGCGGCAGTCTTGTTGGCAGTTGAAGTGGGAATCTTTGCTGGGATCTACTATGTGTATCATCGCATGAACACTGACCGTGGTGAGGCATTGCACATAACACTGCATGCTTTATTTTTAGCCTTTTTGTTTTTTTCTTCAGTAATTTTATGACTTGCAGCACAGTGCATACTTTATTGTATATTACTGTACAGTACTGCACTTAACAGTGGTCTCCCAGAAGCTGAATAAAATTGTCTGGACATAGTCATAGTAGATAAATCACAAAGTTGCTGACTAAAGTTATAGTTTTTACTGATAAGCTGAAATTGGAATGCATTTAATGTTTTGTGAACATTTGACAGTTTTAGTCTGAAATGGACCCTCTGCTGATGACACACTGTTGTATGTCACAATAAACACTTTTTACTGTGTGAATGTAATTTATCTGTTTGAATATGCATGATAATACAATAAGGACACAGTACACAGTCATACTAAAAGGATTAAGTCATTTGTAATTGTAAAACATTGGAATACATATTATAAAGTAGAGTTTCGTTTTGTTTTGTTTCATTTTTGAAGGCTCCAACATGCTTGCATGCGTCGGCCTTGGTCACCTAATGGCGGTTGTCCATGCTGCTCGATCTTTGGCAGCCTCCCTGTTCAATCCCTTAACCCTGATGTCACACTTAATGACCTCGTCCCATGTCTTTCTCGGTCTACCCCTCCCAACCCCTCCCCCAGTATTAACACTTCTTACCCTCTGCACCCAATTATCATCCCTTATCCTCTCCACATGTCCAAACCACCTCAGCCTACCTCTCCTCATAACAACACCAATACATTCCAGTCCCATCCTGCCTCTCAACTCTTCCATCGTAAACCCAGCCCCCTCAGGCCTTGCACGCAGGGAAGCACTGCACATCCACCTAATCATTGTCATTTCTGTACGTTTAAGCCTGCGAATATCCTCTTCCTTTACTGCCCAGGTCTCACTACCATACAGCATCACACTGTACGTACATGCATACATATGTTTTTTTTTTTTATACATACATCATCTAATCTTGTGTTGCCCCATGAGGAGCGTAGGAGCCCGGGGCTAGGCAAGTTGGTCCTGACATTTAAGATGAGGGTGACCAGCCTCACACATCCGAGTGGCATGACATGAGCAGTAAACCACAACCACTCCTTGGATGTAAACCTGCACTGGCTCAGTCTGGTTGGAGCACCTTAACCCGAGGAATCCCATCTACGTATGGGTACGTTGCGATGTTTTGTCACAGCCACACCCATTGACGTATGGGTATGTCGCGCAATTGGAAGGGTCATAATTTGCACAATTTTCAAGTTTCATGGGTAATTTTTGGTAGGCATATGTGGGAGACCTTCCTCTACCTGCTGTCAAGCGGGGATACTGCCTGGCCTCACCTAACCCCCCTCCCCCCCACACTGGGCAATTCACCTGTTAGCAGTAAGCTGGCTAGTAAAGGTATGTTGCCCCACGGTCTCTCCAATGATGAAATTCACGGTGAAAGTGATTCCTGAGGTGGAGGACAAAGAAATAAAGAAGCTAGAGCAAGAAACAACAGAAGTGATGAGGTGGTAATGTCATAAAGGAAGGTGCCATATTTGGATGTGTTTGGTGACTGAACAATGCTTCTATTGCCTATGTAAATGTGTTAAAACCAATATAGTCTGTTACTACACATAAATTCTTATCAAATACGTAAATAAATACGTAATTTAAAGTGGCTTGAAGTAGTTAACCCTTCCATAGTTCGTTTTCTTTAGCCAGGTACCCTGAAAAAGAAGGAAAACATATGGTTGCATGACACCTGTATCAACATTTTTAAGCACAGGATCGCGATTTCTTCATGAATTTTCGATGTTTCTCACCAAAAGTGAAGGTTTGAGCCAATAAGAAATTTTTCCAAAAATTCTCGGGATTTTGTGGTATCATAGGTTGGAAATCGGTCAGGACGTGACAGGTTAAATACCCACTAAATCACCAGGCGTCATAGTTTGGTTATATGGTTACCACGCAGCGTAGTAAATGGTTTCCTGGTTTATGTCAACACCAAAAAATGTGGAAGTTAGTATACCATATACTCTAGTTTGTAGTTACCATACTGGTATGTTAACTGAAGGTGACTGAGTGTTTTTTTTTTTTTTTTTTATGTGTCCAACTCTGGGCATAGGCATCACAGCCTGCTATCATGGCCCAGCAGTCCTCCTACATAACATGTCACCACTTCGGCGCTAACACCCACCGTCCATATTGAATACATGCCAGGGCTGTCTCATTCAGGACTGGTGTATTGGTATTAGCGGGGGTATTTTTACGACATGTCGGCGGGTCTTCTGGTAGATCAGTAAAGCCTGATTTTGCTGAATTTCAAATCCTTAAACTGTTCCCAGTCCCAGCGAGGATTCGAACCTGGGTCCGTGGGACCGCAGGCCACCTCTCTACCGATTGAGCCACCGCCTCCGAGTGTGCTGGCCATTACAAGAGAGTACAAGAAATCCATTACAGACACATTACACAGACATGCACACACAAACATACTTGTTAGAGAAATCTGTGACATAAACCTTCCCACTGTCAGGTTAATTTCTCACATTCTGCCCATTAGCATTGTAGGGTAGCTGCATTACTATTTGAGGGTGATTTAATCCTCAGTGTAAGACTTGAGAAATAAACTAATGGTGTGTTGTATATTTTTCAGATTTTCGATATTACATGAGCAACAACTACAGTTTTGGTCTTGAAGGTGGGTGTGAGAAAGTATCAGAGCCCATGGTTTCTGTTTCATTCAACCTAAACTGAATTATCATGGAATGTTGATATGTCGTGTTGTGCATCTGTTTTGTTATATTTGTGTCCATATGCAGTATTTCTTGCTGTCATTTACCCATTCAGCCCAAGAATGTCACTCCTGTTTTATTGTTGCCATCATCACTTAATTTTATTCAGGTCATGAGAATTTTTTTTTTAACTGCCAGGGTTAGATACAGTATTCTTTAATTTCCTTAACCTAACTCCAGTACAATACTAGGGCTGTTTAACTGAGTAAAATATTCTAGTACCAGCAAGGAAAAAAATTGACATACCCAATGCTGTACTCAGAAGAAGTTAAGTTGATAAATGTACCTGTTGCCTGTGACATTGCAATTTCTTTTTCAGTCTTCTACTCTGTTGGTGAATTTTTCAACAAAAACGACCAGACTCGACTTTTAGATCAGACGGTGTGGGCGGTGCAGCAGAAACAGAAACAGATTAAGGAGGATTAGAGCAAAGAGGATTAGATCACAGTGAGTATGTGAGAGTATGTGGTAATGTTTTCAGTAGGGGAAAGTATCAGTATCTGCATGTACTGTTTAGTGACTCTTTGTGAAAGTCAGGGATGTTTACCAAAATACCACAACTTTTATCATCCAGACCTCTCCCCACCTATGAATAGGGTGAAGCAGGGTCCAGAGAGCAAAAAAAAACTGATAGAAGGAGAAACTAACTAGAAGTCTACTCAGTTAAATGAACTACTCTGATTCACTCACTCTTCAAGCCCTCAGAACCCTGACACCTCACAGGCATAAGTGCCCAGGATTAATATTTAGATGGTTCGTGGGAAAGTTGGCAGATCAATTTGATTTGTTGCAGAGAAACTGCAATAGACAGTTTTTTTTTATTTACTGCAGACTTAACAGCAAAAATGAGTGTCTTATAACAAGGACTTACTGTCATGTATTTGTTGGAGTTTTGTATGTTGTGATGTTGACTTCCATCTGTTGTGTTTCCAGTGTTTCTGTCCTGTATTGTTCTCTTGTGCTGTGTGTCCTCAGTTTTGCAAGCATGCATTTTTATTTTTCTTCAACGTTGTCTACTGTGTGCTGTATCAGCACAGTACTAGTACAGTACAGTATATGCATTTTTGTGTATATCTGGTAACCATTTACCAATTACTTGTTTTTGTATTAACCCCCCACAGCTGAAGACCCTAACTGTAGTACAATGAGAGGAAATGTTATGGCTTGTTTGTTTTGTACCTTTGGTTATGTTGAACTTTATATCTGCTGTACATTATTATGAAATGGAGTTACTATCATTTTCATAACAACAGGATTGTTAGTAGTGGTTTAAATGAGAATACTGGATTTGCTTGTTTGAGAGAATGTTTTCAGCACTGTGTATGTAGATTGTAGAGTTAATTCTTGATGTAAAAACTCAGGATAACACTTTCCTTGGCTTAATACCAGAGCTCTGTGTTTGTATTTTTTGATGAGCCCCAGTTTTGATAGAACCAATTGTTAATTGAAGCTTTATGTGGCAACCGATCCCTGACATTTTAAAACATGCTTGGTGAGATAATATTAATTACACAGTTACCCTTGCTTTATTTGATGTATAATTCTTACAGCCATGGCCTTGTATAGTCCTTTGTATCCAGGATGTAAATTATAGTATCGACAGGGTTCTTGGAAAGTTATAAATCACTATGGTGTGGTTATGTATTAACTCCCATTGCTGATAGCCTTACTTAATAACCAGCTTTATTAACATTGCCACCTTAAAATTGGGTTTATCGTTTGTCAGTCAAAGCACCTGACTTTCTTCCTTTGTGCAGTAGGGGTGTCATAAAAGGTGAGGTGGTTATAGCTGGGGTTTAGTTCCACCTCAGTCACTGCTAATCATCATCATTAATCTGATCATACTCACGTTTGCCAGTACTTTAACCTCCTCATAATGGGGGAGGCTGGATACAGAAATAGGGAAAGGCAAATTAAGAAAATGGAAAAACTATCAACAGCATGCCAAGGGAAATGTGCCACTCAATCATATGCTGTAAGTACTGTACATATCATTCAAGCCCCTCTGAACTGTGGCTCTACCTCAGAAACCTGTAAAAAAAAAAAAAAAAAAAAGGAGATACTGTTTTATTCTGCCACACAATTCATATATTGTTGAGCCATTTGTAGCCTGAGGATTCATATTTATTGAACAGCATCTCAGTGACGGTAGTGAATGCAGTATTTTTACATTTCTGTATTCTTTAGTTTAAAATTTAAACATTTTAATACTAAGTCTAACAGCAGTAATGTTTTCTGCACCTGACCATAATAATTGATATACAAATCTGAGTTTCTTTAGAAGTCATACCTTAGCCATGTCATAAGAGAAAATTTTTAGTGTTGTCCATACATTACAATACTTTGTGCATGGCATTTTTTTTTCCTAGTTCCATTAAGTATTCTGTAAAACAAAATAAAGTAAATTAGCCATACTATATCATTTGTGTTTGTTTAGGGTTGCAGAACGTGGTGAACATGTCTGCCCTGAAGTCTTTGTACTACATTTCGGGCTTCACTGCTGTGGGGTACTTCCTCATGAAAGTTGTGGAGAGGGACCCTGAAGCCCTACGCAAGGTTAGGCGCACATGCACCTTTCATAGCAATTTTTTAATTAATTAATTAATTTATTTTAGTCTGTCCTTGAACTTACCATGTATTTTACCTCAGTTATTCTAAGACCTGCTCTCTATATTTGTCTGCTTCTCCAGTCATTACTCACAGTTCTTCCTTCCCTTCCTGGTAGGTTACCGTTAAATTTATATACCAGATGAATTGTTATCTTTAATTGTAGTGGAAGGTTTTTATAAACTGCTCTTGATATCAGGAGCATAACACAGGCAGTGCCAGACATGACTGAAGCTGCAGTAGTACAGTATCATTACCAGTGAGATTAGTCGATGCTTTTATGTAGGGTAATAAATGACTGAAGGGAAATGTCACCAAAATATAATAATTCACCAAAATAATGCCTCAGTTGTCATGACATATATTTTGTGAAGCAAGCAGATTCTACCTTCCTTCACCTGATGACTCCATTTGAACACCATGATTATGTTTTATAGTTGATATTGTGTTCATTATTATTATTATTGTCCAGTTTACACCAATATTTTTTCTTACCTTCAAAACCTTGGTAGTTTTTTTAGTGAAAAAAAAGTGTCTGGCATTAGCTACAGTATAGATAAGCTTTCCTCAAGGTTTAAGAGTTAAATCAAGTTAACTACTGAGCTGTCAGATGTCGGGAGATTTTCCACTGGCAGGTGAATCATCGGGTGTTACTCAGAGCAAAATATACGTCATACCAGGATGCTTAACCCCAAGGCTGCAGCATGCCTGTCATAGGGGATGTCTGGTACAGGAGATTGGGGGAAATTAACCTGTACACATCATACTAATAATGGATAGTTTTATTTGTCTTGAGAAGGATTTACTGGGGTAAAGGGGTTGTCTACTGTTTTATAATATTTGGATCAGATTACTATTATTATACTCCTACTTGCTTTGTAGGGTTGTTTAAAGACTATGTACTGTTGGTCACCACAAATAATATTATCCTTTGTTTAGTAGGATCTACCTGAGGGCCAGCAACAGGATTACCAGACTTCTGCTGAACAACGAACGGCTGCATTTATGGAAGTATTGAAACATTCTGCAGCAGGAGATTCACCCAAAGTAGCAGCGGAAAAAGCTAGGCAGTTTCAGGAGAAAAGGAACTTACCACCAGCTTCTAAGTCTCAACCCTCCTGAAGTTCATCCAGGCAGTGTACAGTACTGTATATATATACTGTATATCTTAGCCCCTTGTTATTATCAGTAGATAGAGAAAGTACTGTATAGAGAGTTAAAATTGTAAATATTGATTTGTTGGTAGTAGATGTAATTTTGGGGAAGTGTGTACAGTTATAGGGTAACTGTCAGTATAGTCACAGTTCAACATGGATGTTTTTGAGCCCTCAGCCAATGCTCCAGCTAGCTTATTGGAGCGGATGAAGCAGCGAACAGATGATATTGCTCAGAGAGCTGAACAACGTCGCCAAGAGAAAGAAAGCCAGGCTGCCTCTTCAGAAAGTGCAGATTACTTTCACCGCACCTTCCAAGAAATGAGGACTGCAGTGCTGGCCAAGGTAGAGGAGGCAGGGAGTGTAGATAAAGCCGAGTTAGTGAGTTTCTTGGATGGAATGGTGAAGGATGTACAAGAGATGCAGCATTTCCTAAATGAGTCCAGTATGTTCCTTGCATCCTTTCAGATTAAAATTGCACAGGAGGAACTCAGGGATATGGGTGCTTTAGTTCACAACAAAATTGATGAGCTGCAGCCAAAAAAGAAATTTGGCTTTGGCAAGAAGCGGATTGAGAAGAGCAGTAAGTCTAAGGATGAGAAAAAGGATACCATTGATCATAGCAGCATCGAGGATAAGAAGGACAGTGTACGTGATCTCATTGAAAAACAGTTCTTTGGTTTCAAGGACGAGAAGAACAAGGTGTTGACTAAATCTCCTGAGGAGCTGGAGAACCGTCAGTTAAACCTTTACAACTTGCAAGAGTGTCGAGTTGTTGCCCTCGGGAACCCTGGCACTCTGCAGTTTGCCTCACTCCATGGCTGTATGGTGATTGTTGGACCAACATCAAGATCAGCATTCATCAAGGACTGCACTGACTGTAAGTTTATCATGGCCTGTCAACAAGTGCGTATACACAACACGGTGAACACTCAGTTCTACCTCCATGTCACTGGTGCTGCAATAATAGAAAATTGTCAGAAGGTACAGGTGGCCCCTTACAATCTAGACTACCCTGAGCTGGCAGAACACTTCAAGCGGAGTGGCCTGGACCCGGATACTAACCGCTGGGACAAGATTGAGGATTTCCACTGGCTGAATGAAAATGAGGAGTCACCCAACTGGTCAGTCATCCCAGAAACTGAGAGATTTAAGAACTGGCTGGAGTGAGTGAAGTGGTTTAGCAGTTAACACTTTTACAGTACATATTTTTGTTCATAAAGAATGATGGTTGGAATAATAATTATCATCCTGAGCATCCTAGAACAGGATACAGGAGTTGTTTTTGGTGTATGTATGACAGTGTACAGTCAGGTATTATAGAAAAATGACTTTAATCAACAAAATGGGAGAGTATATACAAAGTAAAGAAGTTACACTTGTATGGGGAAAAAAGAGAATATGAAATTTAGTCACAAAATTTTTTTGGGGTTACACTGGGATAAATGACACATGCAAGATCTTTCTCAGCTCTGTATAATGGGTGAGAATCATGAAAACTGTCAGAGTTGCAAGTGCCTAATGCAACTACAGATTAATGCTCTCAGATAACCTTATATCATCATCATAACATGGATTCCCACTGTTTCAAAAGGATGAGGGATTGGGTAGAAACCAGAAACAGGAAAATTAATATTAGAAGTTAACACTTTTTCCATTGCAGTATGCCTTGCATCCTTCCTGTCATAAGTTAAGCCTTCATAATTCTAAGCTCCTGAAGACTTGGATAAAACTTAAGGGGTTGAACATACATGATAGTAGCATTTCAGTTAAAACCTGTGATAAGTATAGTTCTTCGCACAGGCGACATCAGTTGTGTTTAAATTTTTCAAGGTCTTGCCCAATGCATTCATATGTAAGCCTTTTTTCACTTGTCGACAGCAGTTGATGGTAATGTTGGGTGTCGTATAACCCAGGCGGCATGAGGATGCCACCAACAAATGATATTCAAACAAAGATATCTGTAACAACACTTACAGAGGTATTCTTCATATTTCTGTACAGGATATACAGTTGACTGCCTTTACTGTAGCACACTAATTCAAGGAAGATCTAGTCTGAAAACAACAAAAATCTGATAAAGTTAGATCTCACTATTGTATGCTTAAATTTTTCATTATTATCCAAATTACTGTGCAGTGCAGTATATTTGGAAAAAGTCCCACTGCAGCTATGCAAATTAGAGACTACATAGTATGCTAAAGGTGAATGTGGGGAAGAGTAAAGTGATGGTCTTCGAGAGAAGTGAAGCCAGTGAGTGTACAGTGAGATTGGATGGGAAGGAAATGGAGAATGTGAGTGAATTTAAGTATTTGGGCAGTGTGATGAGTAAGTATGGTAGTCTGGAGGGTGAAGTGCTCGAAAGGGTACAGCAGGGAAGGAAGGTTGCTGGTTCGTTGAAAGCAGTGATAAGAAACAGGGAGATGAGCGTGGAAGTGAAAACAGGGAGGTGAGCGTGGAAGTGAAAAAGTTGTTACATGACAGTATTATGATATCAACTCTGACATATGGAAGTGAAGCTTGGACCCTGTTGGAAGGACAGAAGTCAAGAGTGAGAGCAGTGGAA
>JAGKTI010012731.1:0-24153 GCA_018397915.1 Birgus latro
TATATTGTTCAACCCCTCCCAGTGATCTCACAAAACAGGATTGATAGGGACTTGAAAGTAAAACCCAACTTTTTGAGGGCTGCAGTGCTTTTGGATGCTAGCATCCCCTGCCTGTTCAGCATTACAGCCTCAACCGTTGCCATGGGCCGGGCTGCCCACCAACACACCGCTTTTTTGCATCGGGGGTATCATAGTATTCTACCTTTCATTCATAAGCTGGATACGGGGAACAATAGTGAGCATTGGATGTTACCTGCACATCATGAATGACAACAGCAGTCCCTGTTGATTAGAAGATCTGGTTGCCTCATAACTGGTCCTGCACACAATAAAACTTCTCTCCCGACACAACAGTTGGGACGTGCTTGTTCAGTGTGCCCCTGGATGTATTCCACGAGCCTGTCGTCTGCGGGTCTTGCGTCGGAGCACAATCTGGAGGACGTGGTTCAAAGGGGGTGGGGTCCCACATCCACCCTCGCAGTGTAAGTCTTGTTGCTGTACTCCACTCCCTCTTGATGCTGCTGTACTCCACTCCCTCTTGATGTTCTAACAGGGATGCTCTCAAGGTTACCTCTCAGTTTAACAGCTGTGGTGTTCCTGGAGCCGGTGAGACACCCAGAACTCTCATAAATCCACTTGTGCCATGCTCCATGATCCTGCTGAGCACAGCCTGTCAGGCCCTCGCCAACATACCGTCAGAGGTCGAGGGTTCACTGGTTCGACTCTGTGCCGATCCGAGACCCTGACACCCTGTACGATGGGCCATGTGGTCCGCCCCAAGCAGTGCATGATATACGGGCCCTCAGAGTTCCCTTTTAGTAGGGCCACTAGACTCTCGTAAACACAGTAGGCAAGCTACCCTGAGCGACAGAACCTGGGTGTAAAATGAGGGGATTCCCATGCCATCACCCCTCAGCACTGTGTGGAAAAATGCATTTGGGGTGTCCTTGGGGAGATGTAAAACATCCCTCACTGCTCCTCTTACACTCCAGTCAGGGGCTAGGTGCATCTGGGTATTATATCTACCAGGCTAGAAATATTGACAGAAGCTGCTTTGAGCCAGTATCTACTATTACTCATTAGTCTCCACTTAACCGGCTCCTTGAATTTGGCCGCTGGGTATATCTTGGGCCACATGAACTAGAAGCTGCCTGTCCTTTGCAACTTCTTACCCATTAAAGTAAAATCTCCACTTACCGGCAGTAAGATTGAGTGCAGTATCCTGACCACATACTAGGAGACTGCAGTGGGACAGAACCCAGCTGGCCCATTGAGTCTTCCTGTTTTTAAATCATGGTTTCTTTGGAAGATCTTAACTGTTCAGGTAGGTTTCCGTTGATGAAGGTGGAGTTGAAAAGGAGAGCCATGTTCGCTGGCCCTAGGTCCCATAGGTTTGCCAAGGTAGTTCCGTCCGGGCCTGGGGTAGATATCATCGCCTTACGGAGGGCCCCCTCCATTTTGTGGATGGAGATGGGTGCCAGTAAGTCTGATCTTGAAGGATGGACTGGTGTGGGTACTGGATCACTCCAGGGATGTGATGGAGTCTGATTTAAATCTGTCCAGATGCCGGTCTTCTTGTTGGAAACCTCGTCGCTAACTAGTACTCTGTCCTCCAGATTGTCCTGGATTTTGGCTGGCCGTCTTAAGCTGCCGTCACACTGGACCAAAAGTGGCTAACATGTGTCGCGCCCTCCTTTGATACAGAAATGATATTTATCTCGGGAATATTATCCTTCCATATTTAATACTTTGGTAGCGTGAATCATTCAGACACTGGCAATGCGCGACTTCGGTCTTCACTATATACATGTACTTAGAACTGGGAACTGGAAGAAGTGAAAAAATGATATGGCTTTTCTAGGCTTTAATTATAAAAGAGTATTCACAAGATATTTACATACATAAAAATCATGAGGTATTTTCCCACCTCATTTCACCTCATATAAAGTTCCGTGCTAGAAACCGCACTAAAACATCTACACTCAGTTCACTTTATTACCAACACTATATTAATTAATTAAAGTTCTCATAAAAGTTCTGTGCTTTAAAATCAACCTTATATATTTAATCCTATAATAATCACTAGTGCTGTTATAAGTAAAGCACTCTCCTTTATTTACTTATATATATTAAGTTACACTGTTACATTAGTACAAGATAAACACATTTAAACATTTAAAATCTTCTCTCCTTCCGTTTCTAACTAGGAGTCTTTTTTACCAGTCCCAGATGACAGACAATTATAATAGCACTGCTCACAAGTTGTACCCGCGATTACAATAAGCTTGTACTTTTAACTCACTGTTAACAGAAGTACTTTCATGTCGCCCCTGGAACTCCTTTCGGCTACACAGTGATGTCCCTCGCGACGTGTCTCTGCCCCAGGCTACGTCAGGCTGCGTCAAGCTGCGTCCTCCCGTCACAGCGTCACCCAGAGCTCTAAGTAGCTCCAAGTTTCAACTGAGCTTCGTAACCTATCCTGGCCTCAAGGGTTGCCGATGTTCACCAGCAGGTCACATGGTCGCGAGGTGGGTGATGGCCTCACCCACTCATCCACCGCCCTCATCCACACGTCACCCGCGTGTCATCCACCGTAGAGGCCTGAGCAAAACGCCGCGTCAGCATATGCTCCCACGGCCGCAAACTGCATAGATCAGCGCCGTCTGCACAAACATCTAACCAATTAACACCACCACTCCTCGTACTCTCTCTCTCTCCTGCTTTCAGCTTGCTTTTACTTTATCTCCCAACCTTCCTTCCTTACTCCACCTCCCTATACTTATTGTCCGCAACTGTACGTTGAGCTGACATCCTATTCCCTACTCTCTCTCTTCTGTCCGTGTTTCACTCTAAACTCACATCCAGCAGGTGTACTCGTCTCCACACCTGCTACAGCTGTGTGTCTGCTTACATCTGCCTGAGGGGAGGCTTGTCGGCTTCCCGACACATGCGACCAGCTTTTGCGAGGCAAAACGGCTTGCAGAGTAGAGTGTCCGTCACACTCGTATGTTCTTGCGAGCCGAAACGGCTAAAGCTGCTGTCACACAGGACAAAACTGGCTAACCTGCGAGCCAGTTTTGCGAGCCGCTAGCCAAACTGACTCACGGTGAGTGAGATTTCGCTTGCAAGGCGAAAAGGATAACAATTTTCGCTCACAGCTTGTTGGTGGGATTGGAACTCAAATGAGCATGTTTATTTTGTAATCAGTGAGAAAATATTCTGTTATTCACAGAAGGAAACTTAAACTAAATTTGTTAAGTAAATACAATTTAATTGTTGTGGTTTTTATTCATTTTTATTTTTTTCCTTGTAACCTGAAATAAATATTCGGACACTCGGGTGACCAGCCGCAGAGGTCGTCTGCTTTGTCTGCAAACAACAAGTAGAAATCAGATTTCGATATGGATCCTGCAGCAAGGAAAACTCTAGTAGACTGCTTTGTGGCTCTGGAGTTGCTAAAGTACGTGAAGCAGTTACAGAAACTGAGGAAAAGGGAGTGGGTACTCCATGGTGGTTTGTTTACAAATGCCCATGGGGCGCCTAAGCAGACGACATTTTGGTGAAGAGCTCATGGTGATGGTCTCGGAGAATAGGGTAATCTCTGGTGATTTGTATCAATCGGTGCACTGCCTCTTGTGTCCAAAAAATGGATTTGTTGTGGGAAAAAGCGGATGCACATGAAGCCATGGTGGTTTGTTTACAAATGTGTGGCGCCAAGGCAGATGACACTGTTACCCGTTTTGGCTCGCAAAACACAAGCGTGTGTGACGACAACTCGACTTTGCTAGCTGTTTTGCCTCACAAAACTGGCTCGCATGTTAGCCACTTTTGTCTAGTGTGACGGCAGCTTAACAGTGTCGTCTGCCTGGCGCTCCGTGGACATTTGTAAACAAACCACCACGGAGTACCCACTCCCTTTTCCTCAGTTTCTGTAACCGCTTCACGTACTTTAGCAACTCCAGAGCCACAAAGCAGTCTACTAGTGTTTTCCTTGCTGCAGGATCCATATCGAAATCTGATATCTACTTGTTGTTTGGAGACAAAGCAGACGACCTCTGCGGCTGGTCACCCGAGTGTCCGAATATTTATTTCTGGTTACAAGAAAAAAGTAAAAATTAATAAAAACCACAAGAATTAAATTGTATTTACTTAACAAATTTAGTTTAAGTTTCCTTCTATGAATAACAGAATATTTTCTCACCGATTACAAAATTAACATAGGCTCATTTGAGTTCCAATCCCACCAACAAGCTGTGAGCGAGAATTGTTATCCACTTTGCCTTGTAAGCGAAATCTCGCTCACCGTGAGTCAGTTTGGCTAGCGGCTCGCAAAACTGGCTCGCATGTTAGCCAGTTTTGTGCTAGTGTGACGGCAGCTTTACCCGCGTCTCCCCTGAGTGCCAGCAAAGTTGTCTTCCTGCCTGCCTGTTCCCAGCGGGAGCAGCCTGCCCAGTTGGAATCCTTCTGTGGTCACCTGTAGCCATCACCGGAGCTCGCCTGCAGGGAAGCTCCTCCAGCATCAGACTAACCAGCTCACCCAGGTCATCCCTCTTCTGGATGGACAGCTCATCACATGAGGAGGAGATTGCTGTCATCATGCATAAGCTCAAATTCCCAGCTGCTGAATGTAGTTCAAGGGGAATGGGGAGGCATGCCCAGTTTAGTCAAGGGGTGAAATTTTGCTGCCAGCTGGTGCTAACCTAACACCAATCCTGCAGCTCGGCAACATCCACCATGGAGAACTATCCGTCAAATCAACGTATTTGCAGGTCATCCATATCATCTCATTACATAAATACTTAAAGGTACATGCATCTGTACCACCTCTGTGTGTATAAAATATATGCATACTTGGTGTCATTAGATTTGTAGGACCAAATAGAATAATTTCCTAAATAAAAAAAAAGTTTTTCCAAATTTCGTTGCCAAGCAACCCCCAAAGTTTTCAGTGTGCAAAAAATATTGCAATTTTGCTTTGTTATTGCATGCAGATGAGAGATACTAATGTACTGAAAACAGTGATACAAGAAAACTAAAACTTGTAAGTCATTCCATGAAATTTGGCAAATTTTTAAAATTATGGGAAACTAAAAAATCAACCAAAAATAAACTTCATGGCACCCATATTAGTATTATTTTTTTCAAAGTTAATAAGCACTGAAAATCAAGCCAATGAACATATTGATACCAAAAACATAGCTGTTAATCGTATTTCTGATTTTGGGGGGGGGGGAAATTGGACCAAAATCACTGTAGCATCATCAGAACTCAGCTTTATGACCAGCAATACTACAGTGTTTAGGCCATTACACATTTACCGTATAATAATAATGAATAATAGGACAGTCTTTTCAATTTGACACGTACCTTAACCCCTTAACCGCGTGTCGTCACTTTCGTGACGGTCGGGTGCAATGGATCATACCTCGGGACGTCACTTTTGTGACTGTGTTATTTTTAATTCACCTGGGCTTACAGGTGGTGACTTGTCCAACAATAGTCAGAGCTGCTAATGTCATCAGTACTCCCATCCATTGTTGATAATAATGCCATTTTCCCCCATTCTAGACTCCCTTCCCTACCTCCCCTCCATAACCCTCTCGTGTCGTCTGCTCAGCCACTCTGCGCTAAGTAAATCTTCCCCGGATTTTTCCACTGTTTTCATTCATTGAAATGAGCCCTATTCCCTATTTTTAGACAAAATATATTATATATATATATATATATATATATATATAAAATAAGGTAATTGATAGTGCCATACACCTGGAATTGGCAGATTATCATTTGGCAACATCCAACTTGCACTTGTTCGCTAATTCCCTCCCCGTGAAATATGCCGTATGAGCTACTCTCGTAATATAAATGTATATAAGAAAGGAAGGGAGAGGCCCGAGTGATATTTATATTCACCTGGAACTACCTAATTTATTATGTATTGTCTAGATTTCCTACAACTTATTTCTTAGCATATACATTAGCAGCTGACATTTTCAACTCTTGGCTACCAAGATAGTCAGTTTGCTCTCGTCCTTCACGGTTAAATGACGCCCCTCCATTTCTGCCGCTTTTGCGCCTATTATAAAAGGCCCTGTGACCTCTACCCCTACTAAACATCGTGTGGGAAGTGGTGAAGGGCCGTAGATATATATAAGTGTAATAAACTACTAGAAGTAATAGTGTGAGTGTGTATATGAGTAAGAAATGACAGAATACCAGAGGCGAATTAGTGTGAGTGGGAGGCTCGTATGCGCTTGTATTTTACATTGCTTTTTTTTTTTTTTTTATAGTATGGATTCCAAACTACTTGGAAATCATTGAATAGTGTTTCTAGTGATAATATCTGGCAGTGGTATTCAGATTAGGGGATGTCAGGAAGTGTAAAGTGGAGACTTAGTTACCCAACTTCAGAAGTCTCCACAAGTCCTACGGTAGTCAACGAGTGCTAAAAAAAAAAAAGCATCCCAGGAGAAAGCTGAAGGTATGTGCCATATGCATATGTAATTATAATATTCTAGGACTAATAACTGATTTTTGGCAAATATTTTTTAAAAGTCAGTCGGAGCGCCAATATCCCTGCGGGAAGGGCACGGCACTCCTCCGACAACCCCGCAGTGTAGGGGTTAAACTAATGCAGAGTTGGGCATCAGTGGAAGCGTGAAGTGGTTCAGTTCAAGTGAATACATCTCTTGATGCTTGTACACACTACCTACTCTGAATGCAGTCTGGGCATAATAATCCTTTAATATCCAGAACCAGTGAAAAATGTCAATGTTCTCCACACCAACACAGGTCAAGCACTCATCCAGGCATGGACTGGGGGACCATATTCGTTGTGCTTGTATGTTTTTTGTCAGCCTGCTCACGTAGGCCTCACTAGTGTCCTCTTTCACGCTTACCAGCCACTTGTTTCCACTCAGAACGTTGATGTTGTTGCAATTTCGTGACCCTGCGACATTCTCACCTTTAGTATCAATAGACAGCATAACAGTGGGTTAATCCATGTAAAACTAGCAGAAATAGAGTAGATTTAAGGTGCTGTCTTTTCCCTTACCTGTACAAGCGGGCTGACTGACCATCCTACATGCAACGGGCCTCTGGATAGGCAGAGCCAGCTCCTGTAAACACAGGAGGATGAATGCTGCCACGCTGTTGACCAGTGTGACCACTCCAAAAATTGAAAATTCCCTAGATGAACCTCTAAATATATCCAAGATGGACCTAAAAATCCCAAGACTTATTATTCATATTAAAAAACATAATTTCAGTCTCTTTCTTCGGTAGATAAGATCTTACCTTTAATTGTTACTGTAGAAATACTAGAGTAGGTGTACAGTATGGTCAGCTTCGCCATCACTGGCAACCTCGACATCTGAATGCAGCGTTGCCCCTCCTTTCCTCTTGCGTTCATCTTCTCGGTTAGCATACCTTTGGTGGCACTGCCCATTTTTGACGTCTCATAAGTGAGGATGAGGGTTGGCACTGATAGCAAGGTACTCCCTGATGTGCAATTGCTTGTTTTGCAGGCAGACGATTTGATGAGGTGGACACGCTGAGTCTATTGGTGTGTTTTGTTTTGATTACATTCATCTGAGAAAAGACCCTCTCCACACATGCAGATGAATGAGGAAGAGCTAACAAGCTGCACATAAATTTAGATAAAAGATTGAATTTGGGCTCATAGTTGCCATCCTTAACAGTTCTTAAATCAAACCAAAAAGATGTTGCCACCTCACTTATGTTTTTTAGAGATTCTTTGGCATAGAGCAACTCCCCCCACTGATCCTGTAAAACATCCAGCTCTTCTTCTTTCACAAGTGTTGGAAAATGGAGTGCTAATTTGACAATAGAATCTGAGCTCCTCTGAAGAGAGAGAGATTCTTTTGGATCAATAATTCTTAACAGTGAGAGAACACTCTCGTGATCAGAAGTGAACCTCTTCTTTATCTGAGAACATAGTTCTACCAAGAATGCCCTGCAGTCGAGCTGGAACCTTTTCTCTGTTTTTCCCAGAGGTTCTTTAAGGAGCAAGGCCTTGCATCTACCACCAAGGTTGATGTCTTTGTGTACATATTCATTTTTTGGATCAATGAGAGCTAACTGTGTGGTGTGAATCACTTCATCACGTACAAATAGTCCCAAGATGTTTCTGTACTCGTCCGAAATAGTAGAGAAGAGAGTTCCAAGCCTGTAGAATTCGGACTGAAATTCTAGGTTCATTTTGTCTACTTTGGGAAGGATATAATTTAGAAATAACAGCATATGTTTTGTTCCGGGAGTAGTCATAGTCTTATAAATCTTGGCTGCCCCATCTACTTTGTCAGTCTCAGCTTCACTCTGAAAGAAAAGCTGAAGTGCTTCCCATTGTTCTAGAATTCTAGATATAACTGCCCCTCTCGACAGCCAACGGGTCTGTGATAATTTCAGCATTCTATGCTTGGGTGCATGAGCGATGTCTTGGATTATCTGAAAAGTGTGCTGCCGTTTACTGCTCCGTGCAAAATAACAGCAAATATCTTTGATAATGATTCGAGCCATGATGGCAAATGTTGACTGGCTTGGCTCGAACAAAGTGCAAATGAGTGACAAACGCATCCTAAAATGAACACTGATGGGACATCCTTCTTCAAAAGTGCCTGAAATCCCTTGTTACTCCCTAACATAGTGGAGCAATTATCACTAGAGAATCTGATAAGGTTTTCCACTGGTATCTCCATACTACTCAACATTTCTTTCACAGATTTATATAGTCCTTCTGCAGAAGCATTTTCATCTTCAACCATATCTAACAGTGCATCTGTAACTTTCCGCTTTTTCTCATCATAAAATCTCACCATCACAGCAAGTA
Source organism: Birgus latro (assembly GCA_018397915.1). Lineage (NCBI taxonomy): Eukaryota > Metazoa > Arthropoda > Malacostraca > Decapoda > Coenobitidae > Birgus > Birgus latro. Next base: position 8,849 of record JAGKTI010012731.1, read on the forward strand.
CTTGTGTTACAGACACATCTATACATTCATCAATTAGCAGTGAAAATACACCATCCTTGCATATTTTTGCTACAGACTGTTTCTCTTCCCATGCAGTGCCATCTTGCAACAAGTATGAAACCTTAGTTCTCTTTGATTTCAGTTTACGCCCCACTTCACTGTCGGGGAACATTTTTTTCATAGTTTCCACAAGATGGTCTACTTGTCTGAAGGGTACACCATGTTTAGCTACATATCCTGCCAATAAAATTTCAGCCTTTGACACTTTATCTTCCAAGTCATCTTCGGAAGCCTTTTTGAAAAAAGACTGGACATTAACAACACTTTTCTTGGTCTTATAGTTTTTTATGTGCTTTGCAGAAGCCTTGTGTTGAAGGAGAGACGATTTGTTGCAGTTCTTTAATTTTGTGTCACAGACAGTGCAGAGAGCGACATGTTTATCGCTAGGATCCTCCTTCAACCAGTCCTTAAGTTCAGGGTTTTGCAGCCATTCTTTGTTAAATGCTTGCTGGTACCAGATTTTTTTTTCTTTCTAGGGGGGGGGTATTACTGTCACTACCCCCAGGTACAGGATCATCCAAATCACTCATTGCTGCTTCAATTTAAAAAATCCTCCCTCCTTATTCGCAGTATAATCTCTCACAAGGTCTCATGCGTACTGAAGTTTGTTTCGTCGTTGCCCTCGTGGGAGGTTTAAGCCCGTCGTCTAGTACGCGTCCAGTCTCCACACTTAGCAATATATGGTACCTTGCCTTTTGCTACTCTCTATTTTATTGTGGAGAAACTATTCAGAAATAAAATCCAGCACCAGCATCTGTCTGAATTAGAATTTTTCTATAAAGATCTTGTTAATACATTGCCCAGGCTTGGGGGAATACAGTATAACAGGGTCGAGGGAGGACTCACGCAATTCAGACATGTTCAGAATAATATTTCAGTTGCCAAAAGTAGCTTGCAGTGAAATTGGATACCAGTGTGAAGCTTTTAAAAAAAAAAAAAAAAAAAAAAAAAACTAGGTTTGCATTGTATTTACTACATATGTGGTAGGTGGTGGCGACCATCATCCACTCACTTGATGTAGTGCTGCCTACTTCTTCCTTAGCCTTTATCATTCTTTTTCTGTGCCTGCCCTCCTCTCTTCCTATTTTTCCTATCTTTCCTGTCACTTCTTATTGCTTTTCTTTCTTTTACAGGTGGCTTTACATTGAGTGACAAGCCAAATGGTTTCCTGTAAGCCAAGAAACCATTTACAGCGCTGGGTGGTAACCATATAACCAAACCATACTTGCTCCCTACGTGTCAACAAGTGGGTTGGTGGAGGGTTAGTGCCCCTCCCTGTAAAACAAATAACTCAAAGTCAAATGGCCACCCCTTACGGGCTTATGGCGTCTGGCAATAGATAGATGGATGTACCGGCACAAAATGTATTAAAAATAAAGATTGTCAGAATATCCCAAGATTAGATATATTTTTGTAACAAAAAGCCAAGACCCCAAGATTAAGTCTGAAATCCCAAGATCTTGGGAAAAATGGCAAGGAGTGGTCACACTGCTGTTGACTTGTCACCTCCCTTCTGCTGCAGAGTCCTGGAGGTAGTACGCTGTTTTTGCTGTCAAAAACACCTGACCTTGAGCTTTAATGAATAAAGGCTGATTTCACATGGCTTTTCACACCACGTAAAGAGGATGGTCCTGGACAGAGTAAACTTATATAAATCTCATTTTCGGCCCTTTGGCTAAGTCGCCCATCTGCCACCAAGTGCCTCATATGTACAACTCTCCCTTCAAAGTTCTTTCCAACTTTCCTTCACGGTACATGTTTGCTATTGATCTTGTGGACATAGTCATAGATGGAGTGTACCACTTCATTTCTTATGCACTCTTTCATCACAATTTTTTAAATATACTGTACAGACACAAATAGGTTTAGGAAGTTGAGCCATATAGAAAGGTATGGGATGTTTTTATTGTAGTGTGTTCCCTACATATCATCAAACGGATTGACGAATGGTTAATGCCCCTCACTGTGAAACTAACTCAGATGGCCACCCCTTACAGGACTATGGTGTCTGGATACAGATGGTGAATAGTATGTTTATTATTAATGTGTACAGAATGTGTTGTACTAGTTGTGTACTTATTGCAGGGGTTTATAATGTGTACAGTTCGTTATACCCTTTTTAGTCCAACTTGCCTACAATTGCCACCTCTCCTTCAGTGTTGAGTTGTAACGATAGATTGATAACAGAGTATGGTCCTAGTCACAAAGAAGTGCTGTGGAAAGAATGTAAAGATGTAGCAGTGACTTTTTCTGCCAGTTGCCAGCGTTTGTGAATTAAGCTGCAAAAGGACCAAAATCTGGGGCAAGTTAGATGAAACACAGTATAACATGTATTGCTATATGGTATGCTATAGTTTACCATGTGGTCATTTGTGCTTGTCATAGCTTGAGTCCAGTTTACTCCGATTCAAGGTGTTCCTAGTGTTACTTTCTTACTTGCAGACGTAATTGTTTCAGAGTTGGTTTATAAGGTGTGACGTTCACTACTAACCTGAAGCCCTATATGTACAAATCTTTGAAGTAATTTGTCGAGAAAGCACAACTGGTAAGTGTTATCCTAATTAAATAGGTTTTTAGAGGAGGTAAAATATCTTAAGTACTGTACTGGATATGCCAGTTTCGTAGATTTTGTTGAAAAAAACCTTTTCCTGTAAAGCTGATATCTCTGAAAGTTTGCAGTCCTGAAGTTCTTTAGTAGAGGAGCAGCTGCAATTACGTACATTTGATAAGTGATAGAGATGGATTTGATGTGTACAGGCGGGTTCCGTGGGATATGTTAATGGGAGACTGCTTGGATATTGGATACTCACACAACGGATCGGGGGGGGTGGGGGGAAGGATTGCGAAACTTGTATAGCGGATGGGGGAAGGGGGGGGGGGATTGTGGAGCTTGTTTAAAGGTATACATAACTTCTTGAGAAAATAGTGCTGGGTTAACTGACACTGCTAACATAATTGAATTTGGGCCTAAATTGCCCATTCTCGTTTAATTGGCTTCTCATATAGCATTTGCTTGTATAACAGGACCTGCCTGTACTGCTCAACAATAATGTAGACTGGATTGAAAATAAATGAAACTGTTCATAATAGTATTGTACACTGGATCAAAAATGTCACACAGGATGCATTTTGACAACTAATTATGTACAATCAGTCTTGAAAAGATTGGTATAATACTCATTAGGTACAGCTCTTGTTGTCTTTGGGGTGGTATTCTCTTAGGGTTAAGGCATATAAATAATTATAGAGTAAAAGTAATTGAGTTGAAAGGATATACAAAGGCCAAATTACCATACAGCATACTCGTAGATATGTGAAATTGGTGAAGTATTTGTCATGCCGTTTATATGATTTAGTGCAATGTGGTTTTTGTTGCATGATGCCCTTTGTGTGTGTGTGTGTGTGTGTGTGTGTGTGTGTGTGTGTGTGTGTGTGTGATGCCAGACAGTAAATGGATAGAGTATGAGTGAAGGGGAGGGGGAGACTGAGGTTGAGGAATGGAGTAGAAGTTTGTGGGTGTGGGGAACAGGAGACTGAAGATGAAGTGTGAGTGTGGGTGGTGTGAGTTGTAGGGGGAGGGGGAGACAGAGGAAGAGGTGGAGGGATAGGCTGTAGTGGTAGATAATTGAGGGCATGTCATATGGAGAATGTGAAGGAGACTGAAGATGAGGTGGAGGAGGTATGGAGAGGAGGGGTATAAGAGTGAGTTAGAGGGGGAAGGGGAGAGGGAGAATGAGATGGAACGATGGGGTGGAGAGGTATGTGAATGTGGGTGATGTATGTGGGAAAGGATGTGGAGGTATGAGTGGGGTAGTGTTGGGAGGGGGAGACTGGAATGGGGAAATGGGGTCAAGATGTATTTCAGTTGGGATGGTGTGAGCTAGAGGTGGGAGTAGACTAAGGATGAGGCAGAGAAATGGGATGGTGAGGTATATAGATGTGGAGAGTCTGCGTTGAAGGGGGGGGAAGTGTGATGGTGGAGGACAGGTGGCATGGAAGGGACAGGGTGACATGGAATTGAATTGTTACACACACATGAGTCAGTAATAAGCCCTTGTGTTTTCAGGCTGCTAAGATGTTATGACATTACTGTGTACCATTTTTAAGGAATATGGGGACTGTTACTTGCCAAATGGTGCTGTTGATAAAAGATTAAACATTGATACTGGCAAAGGGTGAGAATAGGTTGTTTTCGTGACCTCAGGCTCATTTGATAGTTGCCCTCCTACTGCAGTCCACTATCCTCCTTTCTGTGGGATAGGGACAAGTTGAGGGACATTTGTATAATTGGTGCCTGGTTGTATCAGTGCCACCATGTGAAGGAGTCTCCAGAAATAAGAAAAGGTATTGTACAGTATAGTAGTGTTGATACTGTAGGTGTACTGTTAGATGCACATATATGCACAGCACTTAGATGCACTGCACTGTATGTTAGTGTATTGTGTGGATGTGTACTTTTGCCATCGGGTCATATTTATAACTACAAAACATACACAAGAGATGGATTGTAAATACTGTGGTGGTCTTAACCCATACAGATTCTAAACACTTGTCAAATTAAAGGTGAATATTAAGTGACAAAAAGTGATGCAATAGTACCTAGACAGCTGTGGGTGCCTGATTATTCTGTAAATTGGTTATCCATTTAAATATGGCCCATAGAGCATTGACATCCCCACACGGAACTCTTTTATGAGTTTATTCCTGTTGTCACCCATTGCCAGCTTGTTAATTATTTACAACGTGTCATTTCAGGGTTTAGAACTGAATCTTTTGTTGCACCATGACTTTATATACTGTATTTAGGCCAAGGGGGTACTAGACATGACACTAAAACACCCAGGTTTATCTAAAGTGAACCTGGTGGACTACTGACTGTGAAATTTGATAGACCAAAGGGGTAAGCAGATGACATTGAACCTAGGCTTATGTGAAATTATAGTGGACTGCAGGCTGAGGTTTTTCCAGTTAGGCTCAGAGGACAGACGTGAATCGTACCTCATAGACTGGAGGCTAATACAGTACTGCCTTGTTCCTGAAATCCACCATCCTCTTCATGTGATAGTGAGTTGAGGGGTATTTGTATAACATAAGCATCTTGGTTATGTCAATTGTACTGCAGATAGTGGGGGTAGGGTGAGGGATGCAGCCAGTGTGGTGGAAGGTGTAACTAAAATGCTGGGGGTCTGAAGAGTGTGTGTTGTGTGTGTGTGCAGGACTTATCCAGTTTTTATTTAGCTTTAACGGAGAGAGTAAGTGTGTTTTGTGAATGTGACAGAGAGCATTGAGAGAAATACTGAGATGGGTTGAATTTGTGGAGAGGGTGGAGAATGAAGGACTGACTAGAGTGTGTGTGAGTAAGGTTGAGGGGGGAGGGGGAGACTGAGAGATGGATGGAGTGTGGAGAGATGAGAGAGGGGTATGTGAGTTGAAGGGAGGGCAGGCAAAAGACACATAGGGTGGCATTAAGGCAGTTTGTGTCCACCCTTACAGGGTTAAGGCATATGTCTCTAGTTATAGATTAATTTAATGTATGTACTGTATATAGATAGGTACATATTTGTGATGTCACAGTTACTGGCTTGACTCAGTGGATAATATGAATGGTGCATGTGTGTGGGGCTCTTGTACAAATTTGGTAGACTTTTCATATTTATTTTAACGCATCATAAATGTCAGGACCATCTTGCCTTGCCCTGGGCTCCTATGCTCCTCAAGGGACAAAGTAGGATTGGATGATGGATTTATTTGTATTTATTTGCTTATTACTAGCCAGAGTATTGCCATAGTATTAAATTTTGTAGACCCATGAAGTTGTTAAATAAGAGTATACTGTATATAGCTTGGCCTTGTATTTGTGATAAAAGGGGAGGGAAGGGGAGAGAAGTGGAGAGAGGTAGGAACTTAGTTTAGAAGTTAGGGAGGGAGGGAAATGAAGAGAACTTGGCATTGAAGTATTAAGCATGTTTAAGTTTTTTAATATAGAATACATTATCATTCAGATGTATATTTAAAACCAAGACTTGTATGCTGACTTGAAGAAAATAGTCCAGACAGGAATAGAAGAGAGTTGTCCTGATGATGAGAGGGGGTGGAGGAGAGAGAGACAACTGAGGTGGTGTTGGAGTATAGTTGTGTTGATGTGGATATATTCTAAAGCATTAGGAGAAGTATGATGCTTTGGCCATGTGGAGAAAATGAGGATTGACTAGGAGATAGCGAAGAATGAGACTGACTAGGAGAGAATGAGATGAAGTGGGGAGGCGAATGAAGAATGAGATTGTCTTGGAGAGTATGAGAAATGAAGTGGGAAGGGGAATGAGAGATTGACAAGGAGAGAAAGTGAGATAAAGTGGACAGGGGAAGGAGGAGGTGGATGATTGAGGAGAGGTATATGTGGAAGGGATAGTGAGAACTGGTGAGAGGGCATCTTATGGACAGGGTGACGTGGAGATAAGTTTTTGGCCACCCTTTCTGGGATTATTACATGTATGGTTGGGGTGGATAGGTGTAGGAGAGAGGGCAGCCAGATAGTGGACAGGGCAACATGGAGGTGATTCAGTTGTAGCCACCCCTTTATGGGGTTATGGCATCTGGTTGTAAATGGATTGATAGATACTGTACTTGGTAGATAATTTCAGTTCCTTCAGTTATCAGAAATGTTACACTCCAACCCTCATCCAATATAACACTGATTTATGTAACTGTGATATATTTTTGATTCAGTGTACATTTGTTATGGTGCTAATTTTGATTCAGTGTACATTTGTTATGGTGCTAATATATTGGTGTTATGACTGGTGAGCGTTATTGATGCTGGTTATTAGTCTCATTGATGGTGATTATTGTGGTAGGTGGTGGCGACCATCATCCACTCACTTGGTGTAGTGCTGCCTACTTCTTGCTTAGCCTTTATCATTCTCTTTCTGAGCCTGCCCTCCTCTCTTCCTATTTCTCCCATCTTTCCTGTCACTTCTTATTGCTTTTCTTTCCTTTACAGGTGGCTTTACATTGAGTGACAAGCCAAATGGTTTCCTGTAAACCAAGAAACCATTTACAACGCTGGGTGGTAACCATATAACCAAACCATACGTGCTCCCTACGTGTCAACAAGTGGGTTGGTGGAGGGTTAGTGCCCCTCCCTGTAAAACAAATAACTCAGAGTCAAATGGCCACCCCTTGCGGGATTGTGGTGTCTGGCAATAGATAGATAGATACCAAACCATACGTGCTCCCTACGTGTCAACAAGTGGGTTGGTGGAGGGTTAGTGCCCCTCCCTGTAAAACAAATAACTCAGAGTCAAATGGCCACCCCTTGCAGGATTGTGGTGTCTGGCAATAGATAGATAGATGGTGATTATTGTGTTAGTGTTATTGGCATATTGTGTTAAAGGTGTTATTGATGTTGTTGTTTGATGTTTATACAGTACAGTCCACTTACCCATAAAAGTCCATCTCAGCAACATGTCTCATAGCAAGTATTCACATATAATAATAGTAATACTACTACTGATAATAATAATAGATGCAAAGGAGATTATTTGTCCCAGCTACATCCTCAAAGTCGTCCTCATTTCCCTCATTCAACCCCACAGTATCATCCACTGTTATTCCTACATCATACCTTGTCGCCAATCCCCAGTTGCCTAAAGCCTGCTTCCAGAAACCATAAATACTAAAAAGCATCACTGAATAATGATGATGATAAACTTTGTAACCCCACACAGCACCACTCTCCCTCCCATCAACACTTCTTTCACCTGGCTAGAGATAGTCCTTTTGCAGCTTAATTCCCATAGTCTTTAGCAGTGTAAGACAGTACTGTGACCTTACAGTATTTCCTTAGCCATTTGTCATGACTGGTATTGTGTTCTTGTTAGTATCATAGCTTTTTATATTCAAGATGGAGAGATGTAAGTTTTAGCTTATATGAAAATGAAAAGTTGCTTGCTCCCTCACCTAATATCAGTTGCATACCGCTGACAATTAGTGGCTACCTCACATTCCCACAAAAACAGCTGTGCAACACTACCGGTAGATAAGAAATAATAACAAAGGAATTAGTCACAAGATGGCAGGCATTTCACATACTCCCTGACTGTCTCCTTACAAAACCTAGGGAAGGAGTGCTCACTACCTAAGAAGGCTGGATTTGGTGGGTTGAAGTTTTCTTATATTCTGCAAGTCAAATACAGACACGTTGTAGGTGAGTGGACTGTACTGAGTAGCTTAAGATAATTTAAAATGTAACAGCTGCAAGAATGAATATGGATGATTTTGTACAGTAGTTATGTAATTAATTATAGGTTATATTTCTGTATGTGTGTACTGTAGGGTGGGGTTTGCACATGCCTTACTTAAAAAGGGGCATTGGTAATAAGTTTATATTGGCTATTGAGTTCTGTGTGTTGTGAGGAAGGAGCAAGGTTTCTGAGAGTTTAAATGATGACTTGTGTTCCCTCTGGTGCTCTGTTATTCTCTTCAGCTTAGAACACAGTAGTAGTTAGAGTATTGATGATAGTGTACAGTACTCGAGTTGACATACAAGTTAGGTTTGAGTTCCCTTTTTTTTTGCTGAGGTGGAATGGTATCTAGGGGGTTTAAGTGACCAATTCCTTGTTTATGTTCTGTTGCTTTATTTCATTTAGCATAGAGCACCCTAGTAGTAAAGGAGAATTAGAAGTAGCAGAAAGAGTAATGTGTGCAGTTAGGTTAGATTTACATTTTGGTTTTGTGGAGTAGAGCCAGAATTATGAGGATTTACTGACTTCCTGTTTTCTCAGCTGCTTAGTTGCTTTACTCAGTTTGGGAGAACACATTAGTAGTAAAGGAGTGTCAGTGATAATATACAATAGTTGGCGTAAGCTTATGTTAAAAATTGTATTCATTTATGTGTTAGGTTTATGAGGGATTAAATGACTGTGTGCACCATTTCACTGGCCAGGTAAACTTTGTAAATTATTGTGGACTGTTTCATTGGGCATACTGTTGGTAAGTTTATACATGCTACGTTAAATTACATATGGTTTTGTGTTATGCTGGAGCCTGAATTTTAAACTTAATTGTGGCCTATTTCACTGGGCTTGCTAAGTTATATGATGTTCAGTTGGGTGTTATTTTGTTAGGTTTTATTTTGCCAAGTTGGGTTTTCTTTTGCTAAGATGGGTTTATATCACTAAGTTGGGTTTTATATTGGTAAGTCAGGTTTTAGTTAAATTACATATGATTTGTAGTTAGTGGTAGGTGGTGGCGACCATCATCCACTCACTTGATGTAGTGCTGCCTACTTCTTCCTTAGCCTTTATCATTCTTTTTCTGTGCCTGCCCTCCTTTCTTCCTATTTCTCCTATATTTCCTGTCACTTCTTACTGCTTTTCTTTCCTTTACAGGTGGCATTACATTGAGTGACAAGCCAAATGGTTTCCTGTAAGCCAAGAAACCATTTACAACGCTGGGTGGTAACCATATAACCAAACCATACGTGCTCCCTACGTGTCAACAAGTGGGTTGGTGGAGGGTTAGTGCCCCTCCCCGTAAAATAAATAACTCAGTCAAATGGCCACCCCTTACGGGATTATGGTGTCTGGCAATAGATAGATAGATAGATTTGTAGTGTTATGCTAGAGCCTGATTTTTAAACTTAAATGTAGGCCTATTTCACTGGGCATGCTAAGTTAGATGGTGTAAAGTTAGGTTTTACATTGCTAAGTTAGGTTTTTTATTAGAAGGTAGGTTTTAATTTGGGTTTTATTAGAAGTTGGGTTATATTTGAGGTTGGGTTTTATTTGTAGTTGGATTTTATTGTTAGGTTTTTAAGTTAGTTTTTTTGTTGAATTAGGTTTATTTCCTGAGTTGGAGGCAGGATTCTATAGGCTTAAATGAGTGGATTATTTTATTGGGTATGCTGTTCATGTGTTAGGTAGTAGATGGGTGGTTACCATCGACCCGGGAGGCACTACCATGGGAGTGGTGTGAGGACGGAAGCCCTGTAGTTGTCCTCGCACAGCACTCCCAGGCGGGGAACTCAACCACATTTACACAGTAGTCAGTCCTGGCCAAGACTGCTACACACAGACACCTCTCTTCTACACAGCTATACTCTTAATTAGGGTAGGTTAGTTAGGCTTGGATAACAGCTGGCAAGAGCTAAGGACAGCACCAAATTTTAGCCCATGGCCCTTTGTGATTTTAGCTTTCAGTCTCTTAATTCCCAATTTCGTGCCAGTTTTTAGCTTTGTTATTATGTTGTTTTCCTTTCCCATTTGCTCCAGTGCTTGTCATATTCCTAGCTCTGAATTAGTGCCATATAGTCTTTGATTACTGATAACTGGCACTGAGACTCCATTATTTAATTCAGTTCAATGCTCACACATGCTCAGTCAGGGTCTTGATAAGTGTAAATGTAAATATAGTGATAATTGTTGTAAATGTAAATCTATTAATTCTGCTAATTTTATATCTAGTTTTACCTTTTTTCTGGATCCTGTGTCACCCATCTTTAAAGGGAATTTGTATTGTGGTGATGATCCATGTGTTGCCCTGTATTATATATTTGGCATTGGAATATTGTGGCACTAGCTCCTGTGTTGAGGGAATGTACAGAAATTGACCAGTAAGGAGAGATGTATGAGAGAAAGGGAGAGAAATTGTGTGAAAGAGCAGTAGGACAAGATGATGATTTGTGTGCGTGTGTGTATGTGAGTAAGAGATTGAGTGTGTCTGAGAGAGTGAGATTGTGTGTCAGAGAGTGATTGTGAGAGTGAGGGAAAGTGAGTGAGTGAGTGAGAGCAGCAGTTGGATAAGGGGGGATTGTAACTGTCAGGGGATATGCCGCATCCAGATCATTATTCTTCCTTTAACCCTTCACTGCATATGGGTCACCTTCAATAAACACTTCAAAAATAAAGTTCAAATTTCCCAGGCTAAACCATTGATATAGAAGAATTATTACTATTAAAAAAAAAAAATGTGTGAAGCCAATGATGTCAAAGAATTAACATTATTGAAACTGTAACTACCTTCGGCTTCTGTTAAATAAAATCACTAGAACAAGTAACTATGCTGTTGATGTAATAGACCTGAGTTTATGCTTAGTACAACCTTTCTTCTTGAATACAGTCAGTAAAAATATCAACAGAATCATACCATAGATGTAAAGGAAATCTTCATCTTGATACAACTTTTATCGACTGAATTATACCATACATGTAAAGGTATGGTCAGCTTGGTACAATTTCTTATGAAATAATACCGGGAGTTAACCTGGAACCCAATGTGCAGTGGGGGGTTAGGGGGGGGAGGGAAGAATGTAACTGGATGTGGCTTCATTAAATGTAACACCTCATGGGATGTTTACTGATATATATTAAGTGATGTTTAAATGTTGACAGTCAGTCCTTGTTATAAGCCTGGGATGTGTGAAATGATGATCTTAAGTGACACAAGTGAGACGTTCTTGGTTTGACAGATACGTTATAGGAGAAAATTGCAGAGGAACTTTATAAATTACGGTATTAATAATGATAAATCACAAATAAGACATTTTTTGGTTAATGACTTGAGGGATTAACAGAAAGTCAGAATGGCTTTATAATTACTCAGAAATGTAAAAAATGAACAGGTGTTGATAGAATTGAAGAAGGAACCTCTGAAGTGAGCAACAAGCCTAAGCTGTTCCTATGTTTTAAACCCATATTGGTCACATGTGGTTGGAGTGCTTGAGAGACCATAGGGCATCAGATTAGTACTAGAGAAATGTAAAGTACTGTATATGGATTGGTAGTTTCATTGACAAAGGTGAATTAACAGTTTGCCCACAACTGATAAAAGTGTGTGTAAAAAAGGTACAACACATCCCAGGCTTATAATGAGGACTGACTGTAAATGTACAGTACAGGGTGGTTCATTAATTGTGCCCTTCTGTCTTGTGTGTTGTGGGGATGGCTCAGTCTGCTGGTGTGGGAAGTATAGGTATATAGTCTGCTTTGTGACCTTACTAATCAACCATGCAGTCAATGAAAATGCAGGCACAGAAAATGATGGTTTGCGAGAAAGAAATTGTAAAGAAGGAAGGTGAATATATAAAAGACTCTAATGAAAAGTGTTTATAAGAAGGCAGAAACATTTTGAAGTTTGTATGTAAAAACAGCCTCAAGTGAAAAATTGATATGTGAAGAAGACAAATGGTAGACACTGGTAATGCTGACTGGGCCATCCTCACAACACACCATAATTGAGGTGCATAATTTATAGTCCTCCCAGTATTTAAATTATAACCCTGTATTATTGATTTTTAAGTTGTGTAAATCCCAGGATTCACACACACGTACGATCAATTTCCTGCCGTAGCTGCAATTTCTTTTTTTCAGGCCGTACAGCGAGACGAGAGTGCAGAATTGAACCCCACGTCGTAGTTATGAGAGGAAATTGATCGTACGGATGTTTGTGAATCCCTCATAAGATTTTAACCCTTAACCCCTTGTATTCCATGAGCGGCACAGTATAAGTTAAATCGGATAGGGTAGGTTTAGACAAATGAGTTAAATGGAGTTGCTCGGAGTCGTGTCGGATCAGTCAGCCTCAGAGGCTTAGAGACTTAACCCCTTCAGTGCGAGGGCGCCATCTTGCTGAAGAGGTTAAATAGAAAAAACATTAGGTTAGAGATGCCTGTTATGAAATTTAAATATTTGACTAAATACAGTATAATGAAATGGTTGGCTGCAAATAAATGAAACAGTATTTTTATGCTTAATTACATAAATTAATATTGGTTAGGCATGACTCCATTATATAAGGATGAATATATAAAAATGATTTTTACGAAGATACATAAAACTTCATCTGGTACGTCAAAGCTTATATGTGGTTTGGTCCTGAGTGCAAGGGCAAAGGGGTTAAGGGTTAAAATCTTTAAACATCCCATGAGGTGTTAGCCTTTATATCATTTAATAATTACAGTAAACTCCCGATTATCCAACAGTGCATTTCAACAAACATCAGCTGCACAGTATCTGGCTGAATGTATTATTTATCAGCCAACAGCACACCACTAACCTGCAAGATTAGTGGGCAGATCTTGAGTACAGTATAGTAGCAGTACAGAGTATCAAGAAAGTTCTGTTTGAGATTCTTTTCTCCGTTTTCTCTGTTCGAAGAGTTATACTGTACAATATAGGGTTTTTGTAGGGATTATGGCCCACATAGATGAGCTTGGAGGTAGTACGGTATTAAGAAAAATAATGAGCTTTCTGAAAATGGCCGTGGGCGAATTATGACGGATAATCGGGAGTTTACTGTAAATCCAACTGCTGTAAGTGTGAGGAGGGGGCAAGGTTAAGTGTGCGTGAGGAGGAGAAGAGGAAGTTAAATACAGTACAGTATGTTTAAACATTTTTTTGGAGAATTATGAGTTAGTATGGAAATGAAATTGTCGCATGAATGAATGAAAAGAATGTGGAGAAGTAAGTTATTTTTGGTTTAAATAGGAAAGAGAATTAGATGGAGAGAGGGGTGAGAAGCAGTAATGAGGAATGTTATGTTTTGGATGGAGAATGAAAGATTAAAAGTGTGTATTTGAATATGATTGGAAATGAGACTGCGACTGAGATGTTAGTGTTTAATATATACATTTGAGTAATGTTGAGGGAAGAAGAGGAAGATTGCCAAGAAAATAAGTATGGACGTGAAGATATTGAGGAGACAAAGACCAATAAGATAGTTAGTTACAGTTTGTTTTGGTGTAGCTGAAAGGAATGTGTTATGATGTTTTGATTATTAAATGCATGGAGGGTGTTAGGTTAGTCAGTGTATAAAGAATAGAAAGTAGTTGATGAAGAACAACAATAGGTACCTAGTGCCAAAATCCAGCACAAAGCCAGATCATCGGCTACAAGTTATGTATGCTGGTCGGGCCGGAAATACAGACACGGCATTGTGAAGAAATTGGGTCAATGGAAAAGTCTATCATATCACAGATGGGGTTAGTGATGTCAGGAACGGAGCTAGATGTCGGAAAGAAGACCAATAGAGGTAAGGAAGGACATGATATTATGACAGGAAAAATATGATGATTCTCGGAGAAAAATCTGAAAGGAGGGGAGGACGCTGGAGGGAAGACAAAAAAAGGAAAGGAAATACGTCGCTGTACAGTGTAAAGAGGACAATCAAGGAAAATATGACGTATAGAGAGAATGGTATTGCAATGCGTACAGAGGGGAGGGTGACCACCAGACATCAAATATGAGTGGGTAAGTCTAGTATGACCAATTCTAAGACGAGCTAAAGCAGTCTCCCATCTCCTATTACAGTGGCAAGGGGTTAGCCAAGGAGAAATAGATGGTTTAACAACACGTAGTTTATTATTAGTGATAGAGTCCCAGCAAGACTGCCACCGGTGCTGAAGGAAGGAAGTTAGGGCAGGAAGAAAATCAGAGACTGGAATGAGGAAGGAAGGAGAGGCATCATTGGCAACAGCCATGCGAGCCAACTGATCAGCACGTTCATTGCCCACGATGCCCACATGTCCTGGAACCCAACAGAACTGGACTGTTTTATGACGAGAGGAGATACGGAACAACCATTCCAAGATACGAAGGACTAAAGGATGAGAAGCAGAAGTGACTGAAGATGGGATAGCGCACTATATGAATCAGAGAATATTACAAATGAGGGAGAGGAGGCACGACAGATATACCGCAACGCAAACCAGAGGGCATATAACTCTGCTGTTAGAACACTTGCATAGGTAGGAAGGCTAAAATGATAAAAGGTGTCAGGAAAGAGGATCGCGAAGCCAACACCCTCCGGGGTTTTTGAACCATCAGTGTATATAGGGACTGCAGAGGAATGGCGGGAGAGATGGTCAGAAAACCGAGCACGGAGAATGAATGAAGAAGAATTGGACTTGGAATAGGGGAAAATGGAAGAACAAATGTGAGGTCGCGGAAGTAGCCAGGGGGGAAAGACGTGCGGTAAGAAAAAACATTACTAATAGCAAGAGAGGAATGCGAGAGGAGAGTACGAGCTCGAATTGCAAAAGGTGGCCTGGTTCTAGGAGTGGAAAAAGTAGTTGAAGGGAAGAGGAGAAAGCAATAGATATCAGTGTTTGATAAATGTAAGTAATGTTGTTAGGAAAAGAGGTTACTAGAATGAGTATGGAAGTGGTGTTGGGAGAAAGGGAGGCCAGGCACAGGATAGTATTATGGTGTATTGAAATAAAGTAGGGGAATGAGAGGAGATTGAAGAAT
>JAGKTI010012732.1:0-21079 GCA_018397915.1 Birgus latro
TATTTACCCAATCGTTCCTCCACTTCCCTTCTATATTCGGCCTTTATTCCATCCTCTTGTAACTTTTCTACCCTCCTTGTAACAAATACTTCCTCCTGTCTTTCCCTTCTTCTCTTCCTCCATCTTGTTTGGATTGTGATTCTGGCCACCACCAAGTGGTGGTCAGAAAGTCCACTCCCCCAACCTCTATATACTCTTGCATCCATTATACATCTTCTCATCCTTAGTTAATGAGACGAAAAGCCCTTGACTCCACCCTATTGAGAAGGGCTGTACGTGGGGAGCCCCCGCACACATGAGAGTTGTACTCCATACACGGGCGAATAAAACCCGTGTATAAGGTCAACATCTGTGCGGGGGTAAAGAAAGTTCAGAGTCGGCCCAGCACACCTAATCTCTTGGAAGCAGATTTCACAAGAGATGTAATATGTTCTTTCCAAGACAAATCCCGAGAGAATGAAACCCCTAACATGTTCAAGGATGATGCAGGACTGAGCTGGACATTATTAAACATTAGTGGGTAATCCTGAGGAAGACTTTGTCGGGTTGACAAGTGTAAGAACTGAGTTTTTGATGCATTAAAAATAACAAGATTATTTTTACCCCAATCAGAGATATGAGCCAAGTCAGACACTAGGTGTGCCACAGCCTCATCCCTTGTTTGCTGAAGCAACTGCTGAGATGGGCGTTGCGGGAACCGAATGGAAAGGTGAAGGGTGGAATCATCAGCATACGAGTGGACAGGGTCAGATGCACAGCTCAGAAGGTCATTGATGAATAAAAGAAAGAGAGTTGGTGATAGGACAGAGCCCTGAGGAACACCACTGTTGATAGGTCTAGGAGAAGAACGATGGCCGTCCACAACAGCAGCTATAGAATGACTAGAAAGGAAGCTAGAGATGAAGGCACAGATAGAAGGATAGAAACCGTAGGAGGGCAGTTTGGAAATCAAAGATTCATGCCAGACTCGATCGAAAGCCCTTGAGATGTCAAGTGCAATGGCAAAGCTCTCGCCAAAGTCCCGAAAGGAGGATGACCAGGAGTCTGAAAGGTAGGTGAGAAGATCGCCAGTGGAGCGTCCCTGATGGAACCCATACTGACGATCAGAAAGAAGTCTGTGACAGGAAAGATGCTTTAAAATTTTTCTGTTAAGAAGTGATTCGAAAACTTTTGAGACACAGGATGCCAAAGCAACTGGACGACAGTCAGAAGGTTGGGAATGGTCACCCTTCTTTGGGACTGGCTGAATGAGAGCAAACTTCCAGCAAGAAGGAAAGGTACAAGTTGACAGACAAAGGCGAAAGAGTTTACCTAGGCAGGGTGTAAGCACAGAAGCACAACTCTTGAGGATAACAGGAGGGACTCCATCAGGTGAAGGGGAATGCCAGTAAATACTAAATTCAGTGGTGAGTGTTAATTTATTTGTTTCTCCTTGCTAACCACAAGAATGTTTTCTTTTTTTTAAGATGGCGTCAGCACTTTCCGCGCATACTGTTTATACACACACACACACATATATACATATACATAGAGTATATATAATGCCCTTCCTGATATCTACCAATCCCATGGGTGGACTCGACCCTTCAGTCAGAGCGCTATAACCACAGCTGCTACAACCAGCTAGGTGACAGGAGAGTGCAACCTCTCCTGGCAGGGCAACTTACCTGAGCGCAGTGCGAACTCATGACTCTTGGGACTCGAGTCAGGCGCTCTACCAGTGAGTCATCATGCCCCCAGTTTAAAGAGGATCGAGGTTGACTTGATCCTTTCTTCCCAGCAACAGACATTAATGCATACATTTTACAGTTAACGTAATTTACCCATGTTTTTGTTGTGAAATCAGGCAGTGATAACAGAATAGATTTTGTGCCAGTATCAAGGCACACTGTCAAAATTTTGCACAAGTGTGCATGTGTGAAGGTCACAGCCTTGCCCATAAATCGGACTATATGAGCTCTCAGCTCCCTTCCGGGAGGGTAAAAGCTGACGATCACTACCATCAAGTGATCCTGACCGACCCGGTGAGTTACACCGTCAAGCCTCTATTAAAAACACACACACACACACTTTTTTTTTTTTTTTTTTTTTTTTTTTTATGCATGGAAGAAGGAACCAAAGGCCACGGGCCTGCATACTGTTCCTTCCAAGAAAAAACAAAAACAGTACAAAAGAGAGCCAAATTCAAGATCCGTTCAATTCGAGATGCCTGGACACACTGCGTTCGAAAGACTGGAGATCATAGGAAGTAGGAAATACAGACATAGGAAGACAGTTCCAGAGTTGACCAGTTGCATAAATAAAAGACTGGGAGTAACGGTTAACTCTTGCATTAGAGAGTTGGACAGAAAAGGGATGAGAGTTTGTTGCTAGACGGGTACTACGTGCCCGTCGTAGAGGTGGAGGGATGCAAGCAGACAGTTCAGAGGAACAGTGACCATTGAAGTAGCGATAGAAGAGAGATAAAGATGCAACAGCGCGGCGAAGAGACAATGGTTGAAGGGAATCAGTAAGAGGAGGAGAGTTAATGAGACGAAAAGCCTTTGACTCCACCCTATTGAGAAGAGCTGCATGTGGAGAGCCTCCCCACACATGAGAGTTGTACTCCATACACGGGCGAATAAAACCCGTGTACAAGGTCAACAACTGTGCAGGGGTAAAGAAAGTACGGAATCGGCTTAGCACACCTAATCTCTTGGAAGCAGATTTCACAAGAGATGTAATATGTTCTTTCCAAGACAAATCCTGAGAGAATGAAACCCCAAGCATGTTCAAGGATGATGCAGGACATAACTGTTCATTATTAAACATTAGTGGGTAATCCTGAGGAAGATTTTGTCGGGTTGATAAGTGTAAAAACTGAGTTTTTGATGCATTGAAAATAACAAGATTATTTTTACCCCAGTCAGAGATACGAGCCAAATCAGACATTAGGTGTGCCATAGCCTCATCCCTCTTTTGTTGAAGCAACTGCTGAGATGGACGTTGCGGGAACCGAATGGAAAGGTGAAGGGTGGAATCATCAGCATATGAGTGGATAGGGTTAGATGTACAGCTTAGAAGGTCATTGATGAATAAAAGGAAGAGAGTAGGTGATAGGACAGAACCCTGAGGAACACCACTGTTGATAGGTCTAGGAGAGGAACGATGGCCGTCTACAACAGCAGCTATAGAACGACCAGAAAGGAAGCTAGAGATGAAGGCACTGATAGAAGGATAGAAACCGTAGGAGGGCAGTTTGGAAATTAAAGATTTATGCCAGACTCGATCGAAAGCCTTTGAGATGTCAAGTGCAATAACAAAGCTTTCGCCAAAGTCCCGAAGGGAGGATGACCAAGAGTCTGAAAGGCAGGTGAGAAGATCGCCAGTGGAGCGTCCCTGACGGAACCCATACTGACGATCAGAAAGAAGGCTGTGACAGGAAAGGTGCTTTAAAATTTTTCTGTTAAGAATTGACTCGAAAACTTTTGATACGCAGGATGTTAAAGCAATTGGACGATAGTTAGAGGGTTGGGAATGGTCACCCTTCTTTGGGACTGGCTGAATGAGAGCAAACTTCCAGCAAGAAGGAAAGGTACAAGTTGACAGACAAAGGCGAAAGAGTTTACCTAGGCAGGGTGTAAGCACAGAAGCACAGTTTTTGAGGACAACAGGAGGGACTCCATCAGGACCGTATGCCTTTTTAGTATTGAGGCCAGTAATGGCAGAGAACACATCAGCTGAAGAAATTTTAATGTCAGACAATAGGAAGTCAGAGGGGGGAAGTGATGGAGGAATAGCACCGGAATCGTCTAAGGTGGAATTGGAGGAGAAAGTCTGAGCAAAGAGATCTGCTTTATCAGTAGAAGAAATAGCTACAGAGCCATCAGAGTAGAAAAGAGGAGGGAAGGATGATGAGGTAAAGTTGTTAGAAAGGTTTTTGGCAAGGTGCCAGAAGGAGCGAGAAGAGTTCGAGTTGGAGAGTTGGGAACATTTAGCACGGATAAAATTGTTTTTAGCAGAGCGAAGAACAGACTTAGCATGATTCCGGGCAGAAATATATAAAAGGTGTGATTCAGGGGTGGGTTGGCTCCAGTACCTCTTATAGGCCCTCTCCTTGTTGCGGACAGCATTAGAACAAGCGTGATTAAACCAAGGCTTTCTTGCATTAGTCAGAGGATATGAGAAAGGAATGTATGCTTCCATGCCTGAGAGAATAACCTCCGTAACGCGCAAGGCACACTCAGATGGCTCCCGGCCATGGAAGCAATAATCATTCCATGGAAAATCAAAGAAGTACTGCCTGAGGGCCTCCCAATCTGCAGCTCCAAAGTGCCACAGGTGGCGTTTCTTTGGAGGGTCCACAGGCCGTACTGGAGCGATTGGACATGTTAAGGTAATAAGATTGTGATCGGAGGAGCCCAACGGAGAGAAAAGATGAACAGTGTAAGCAGAAGGATTAGTTGTTAGGAAAAGGTCAAGTATGTTGGAACTCTCTCCAAGGCGGTCAGGGATACGGGTAGGGTGCTGTACAAGCTGCTCTAGGTCATTAAGGATAGAAAAGATGTAGGCTTGTTCACCAGGTGAATCAGTTAAAGGAGAGGAGAGCCAAAGGTGGTGGTGAACATTGAAATCTCCTAGAATGGAGATTTCAGAGAAAGGAGAAATGGATAGAATGTGTTCCATCGTAGAAGTAAGATAGTCAAAGAATTTTTGATAGTCAGTAGAATTAGGAGATAAGTAAACAGCACAGATATATTTAGTCAGAGAATGACAGGAAAGCCGAAGCCAGAGAGCAGAGAATTCAGAAGAATCAAGTTCAGGAACACGAGAGCAAGATAGATCGTTGCGTACGTACATGCAACAGCCACCTTTGGCTTTGAAACGAGAATAGAGAAAGTAGGAGGATACAGAAAAGGGTTTGCTGTCAGTTGCCTCAGACAGCTGAGTCTCAGTGAGAAAGAGAAGGTGAGGTTTAGAGGAGAAGAGGTGGTGCTCAACAGCGTGAAAGTTAGAGGAAAGGCCGCGAATGTTACAGAAATGAAGAAGGAGTGAGTCAGACAGTGGTTCCAGGCAGCTCCTTGAGTCGTCACCGGGAGAGGGGCGGATGGGAACCGATCTGTGACCTTGGCATTGGTAGAGCCGCTTTCCTTACTTTCACCATCTATCCCGCCAGAGTATATCCTCAATTTAATGCATTAATTCAGCCACTATCCTGTGTGGTAAATTGAGTCACGTGTTAATCGTGAGGGTCTCTATCTGCGGCACCTTAGGTGGTATTTTGCACACCTTTCGTCACTAAATCACTCATGGGATAACATGAGATGACAGAATAGACTCCTCTAAGCAACATAATCTCATTACAATAGAATGTTGACTTTGTTCTCTGAAGACATGTGATTTCATTCAACTTCCTGTCACCATGTGGCAAATGAATGTGCTAGTGTTCTTACCTAATTGTATCTTTACAGGAATAGGTCAAGCTCGTAATGTCCCGTGTATTAAACCACATTCATCATACATCTGCTTAAATTTATGAATTGTTTTGGCACACGCTATTTCATTCGGTGGTGCATTCCACTGATCAATTTCCTTATTTGGGAAACTAAATCTCATTACGTCTTTATCACCTCTCTTTTTATGCAGTTTTTAGCAGTGTCCTCATGCTGATGCTTCCCCATAGGTTATATATTCATTTACGTCAATTTTCTCCTTCCTTGATATGCATTTATATAGCATAATCATGTCTCCTCTTTTCCTTCTCTCCTGTAGTGTTGGCAGATTCAGTTTTTCTAGTCTTTCTTCATAGCTTAGATCCCTAAAGCTTGGTACCCATCCTGTAGCGGCCCTTTGGACTTTTTCAGTGTTATCTATGTGTTTCTTGAGATAAGGATTCCAGACTACTGATGCATATTCCAGGGTTGGTCTGATGAAGGATGCTATAATCTTCCTCAGCACGTCTTCGTTCATGTATGTGAATGCTATTGTCATATTTGCAAGCAGTGTATACCCGGTACATGTTCCATACCTGCTCATTTATGTGGCCAGCCAGAGATAGTCTGTTATTGATAATCACACCTAAGTCCTTCTCTCATTCTGTTATGTGTAGGGTTTTAATTCCTAACTTATAATCCCAATCTGGTCTTTTTCCACTTTTACCAAACTTGATTACATGACACTTGTCCACATTGAATTCCATTTGCCATTTATTACTCCATTCATGAAGTTTATTTAATTCTTCTTGTAGTTCTTTGCGAGAGTCTGTGTTAGTAATTCTCCTTTGTATTTTTGCATCATCTGCAAACATATTTAAATAGCTTTCATTTCCAATATTACTAGCTATGTCATTCATATACACTAAAAACATAATTGGTGCTAGCACTGAGCCCTGTGGAACTCCACTAGTCACTTCCCTCCATGATGAGTAGTTTCCTCTTAGTACTGTTCTCATTTCCCTTTTCCTGAGAAAATCTTGCATCCAACAGTACAGTTTGCCTCGGATTCCTCCTTGATGGTACAGTTTCCGTAAAGCCTGTGTCCCATATTCAAGTTCATCTTTGACAATGGCCCCGATCTCCACGATCATACCCTTGAGGTATGATCTTGGTGAAATGAAACGATCATATACCTCAAACTGTAGGCCCAAATGGCCATTTCACGACACAGTCACGTTAGTGCTAAGGCACACAAAAACATTGGTGCAACATCCCATGACACCCTAAGGAAGCGTCATGTTATCCTGACGACACACTACGATCATCCCTGGGTTCAAAATAATGGTCACTTTGACTCCATGTCATGCCAAGAAATCGCTAGTACTCGCTACGACACGCTACAGAACCGCTAAGTACATATGATATGACGATACACGACGATGGCTGGGATCTTCGGTGCGAGGCTATATGTAGGAGGGTGGAGTATAGGCAGGTGTGACTTGGCCCTCCATAGCCTTCATTTTTCGAGTGCCTTGTATATTTGGGCACCTTTTGTATATTTGTTAGCATCTTTTGTGTAGTTGAGTTTTTTTTGTGTATTTGATTTTTTTGCGTGTGTATTTGAGTCTTGTACAGTCAGGGAAAGTTCCGCATTACCCACTGTTCAGAGCATTGGTGGTCGGTGAATAGTCACGAACCAGCAGCCAGACCTTACATGTCTGGTGACTGTGAGTGGGAGGGAGGGTGGCCAGGGGTGGGAGGGTTTGGGGAGTTAGCTTACATCACCGCATCAATAGCCAATGATGATGCGTCCGACATATTCTCAAGTGCAAAATCAGTATGTTGTTTGTATGGTATCACACAGTTCTCTGAGTCTGCCCACATTACTTCATATATACTACATGTTTACTGTTAAAGGTATGCTTCTTTGCCTTCATTTTTTAATGTTCGATAGGAATGACAGTTACAGACTGATCTTATAATTAGTACTTCCCGTGTCATTCTGTCTAAACGAAAACGAAAAGTCTGTTAATTGCTCATATAGATTTTTTATTATTATTGTTATTACACACTACCCTAGACTTAAGTTTGAGATGAATAATTACCAGAATTACACTGGAAATGTTTGCAGCCAGATGTTTATACTGGGATGACAGAGGACAAATAATTAAATTTGTAAGAATATATATATATATAGTGATTTTGTTTTGGGGTCAACGCAGAATATAAGTATCTGTATATGTTATATCGTTACGAATATCTCCTGAAGAAACGTCTCATGTTAAAGTCGAGAGGGGAACAAAAGCATTCAAACCTCTGTCTGAACCCAGCAAACTTCCATAACTTCCCTGACAACACTAACTCTGCAGAAATCTATGTAATTTTTTAAATGCTAGCATCATACTGTCATCTATCCTTACTAAATTAACTGAAGCACACCGTCTAAGTCATACATTGCAGACTTAAACGTGATTCTCAACCTATCACCAAACTCTCCTCTGCCCCCAGTCCTCCGCCTCCCCCTCCTTCACACTTACAGTTACCAAACACATAAGGTCTTCACATTCACCTGTTTCACACCAGTGCTTCGAGAGGTGGGTAATGCAGAACTTTCCCTGACAGTACAGTCATGAGAAAAATTATCGTTACCCCCAAGAATGTTCGATGCTAAATGAACGTTAGCTGGGCTTTGTGGGCAGGTCGTTGCTGTTCTCCCCTCCACTATCTAGTGTTGCCATATCACAATCCCATTACAAGAGGTGGAATATTGAGCAAGAATGAGCCATATGCCGGGGAATTATATAGGACGTGTTTGCGTTACCCTGAGTGCCCAGCCGGGGATTATAAATGAAACTCGGCACGTTTATTATTTTCCTACTATTCAGCGCTTATTACCTATAGAATACAACAAATAAAATATTTTTAAGGGTATTAAATCAATAGGCATCGACTTTTTTTTATGATGGTCTAACAGAGGTGCACAAGTTCATTTGTTTGCTTTAAATGGGTGGTTAAATGCTTCACATGGATGCTTCAGACGTCTAGAAGCTGTTTTGGAAGCAGGGGGTGGGTATACAAAATATTAATCCGAAGACTCACATCGACTTATGGGTATGTCGCAACATTTTGTCACAACTACACCCATCGACGTACGGGTACATCGCGCAATTGCAAGGGTCATAATTTGCACAATTTTCAAGTTTCATGGGTGATTTTTGGTAGGCTTATGTGGGAGACCTTCCTCTACCTGCTATCAAGCGGGGATACTGCCTGGCCCCATCTAACCCCCCCTCCCCCCACACTGGGCAATTCACCTGTTAGCAATAACCTGGCCAGTATAGGTATGTTGCCCCACGGGCTCTCCAATGACGAAATTCACGATGAAAGTGATTCTTAAGGTGGAGGACAAAGAAATAAAGAAGCTAGAGCAAGAAACAAACAGAAGTGATGAGGTGGTAATGTAAAGGAAGGTGCCATACGTGGATGTGTTTGGTGACTGAACAATGCTTCTGTTGCCTATATAAATGTGTGAAAACCAGTATAGTCTTGTACTACACATAAATTCGTACCAAATACATAAATAAATACGTAATTTAAAGTAACTTGAATTAGTTAACCCTTCCATAGTTCGTTTCCTTTAGCCAGGTACCCTGAGAAAGAGGGAAAACGTAAGGATTACTCATCACCTGTAGCACCATTTATAGCCTCAGGAAGGTGATTTATCTATGAATTTTCGATGTTTCTCACCAAAAGCAAAGGTTTGAGCAAAAAAAAAAAATCCGAAAATGCTCAGGACTGGGGGGTATCGGAGGTCGGAAATCGGTCGGGACGTGACGGGTTAAAGCAATGAGACTGAACACGTATTATTATTTTCCTTCCTCTCAACATTTATTATGTGTAGAAAGCAATACATATCATTATTACATTGAAATTTACTAACTTGGCAATTGTATTGGCTGAATTACCATCATACGTTTGGCATGGTTGCACAGACTCATTGCCCGTTTGCATGTGTGTTGCCGACTCTACACCAGTCTGTTTTACTTTTATGTAATGAAGTTGGTGCCAGATAATAAAACGTATTGTCTCTATGCACAGAGGCCAAACGATCTGATTAGCTTTTATTACCTCTAGCACAAATTCTAATATCTGTGTCTCATCGACAGGTTTGCGGTACAAACTTTCCTGTCCCTTCATTCCACAGCACTTCGTCGTTGTGTCATAGTGCATAGCTGTGAAAGGTAATGATAGTTTTTCTTATGACTCTACATTCAGACTTTTTGGCTTAATATTAAAGCCACCTATGGCCAATAGCCATTAATTCAAGAAAGAAGAAGGCAGGTGTCAGTTGCCAAGTGCAAGTTATTGCTACGACACGTCAAGTCATACCTAACTACAAGCTACGACAACTTATGACAAGTTAAGCCACAGCTGAGACAAATGACGTTAACGTCACGGCATGTCACGTTCTCCTCCTTGTCGGCGCCCACACCGACAATTTTTGAACATTCCAAAAATTGTTGTGGCACGCCAAGAACCGCGAAGAATGACCAAGTTCTCCACGTCAATGCTACATCATCACCAAGTCACGCCACGTTACTCATGACTACATGCAGCAACACGCAAAGACATGAAGATCGTGGCGTGTCGTGGGAAAGTTCCTGACAGTAGGACATAGGCTTAAGAGTCTTTGGTGCAGTACTCTGTCAAATGCTTTCTTGAAATATAGATAGATACTGTCCATCCATCCTTTTCTTTTCTGTAGTGTTTCTGCAACTCTGTCATAGTAGCTTAATAGATAAGTAACACACGATTTCCCCTTTCTGAAACCAAATTGCCTTTGTTATCATATTGTGTTCTAGATGGTTTACCCAAACTTTTCTTATCAGCTTTTCCAGTATCTTACTTACAACACTGGTTAGTGATACTGGTTGGTAGTTGAGTGGATTTTGTCTATTCCCTTTCTTGAATAAGGGGACAATGTTTGCTTTCTTCCAAATATCTGGTAGTTTACCTTGACCCAAGGATTCCTTAAATATTAAATATAATGGTCTACTTAACTCCTTTGCACATTCAAATAGCACCCAACATGAAATTTCGTCCTTTGTCTTATTTACTTAATTCCTCCTGTATTTCTTTTTCTGATATTTGTATATCTGGTAGTAAGTTTGGGCATGTATGTTTCATATCATC
The DNA here is from genome assembly GCA_018397915.1 of Birgus latro. Lineage (NCBI taxonomy): Eukaryota > Metazoa > Arthropoda > Malacostraca > Decapoda > Coenobitidae > Birgus > Birgus latro. Next base: position 10,608 of record JAGKTI010012732.1, read on the forward strand.
CCACTCAAAATTATTTTCTTCTGTAAAAACTGATTGGAAATTCTTATTTAGTGCTTCACAAATATCTTTTCTTTTGTGTATAGAGGATCCCTTCACCTGTAATGGATTGTATTTTGTCTTTTACTTTGGTTTTGCTTTGGATGCAGCTGTAAAAGTAGCTTCGGTTGATCACTACTTTTGTTAATGATGTCCTCCTCAAACTGTTTTTGGGCTTCTCTCCGTATTCTTGTGTATTCATTTCTTGCCTGTTTATAGTTGTTACATGCCCTCTCACTATTGTGTCTCCTGTATAAATTCCACCACGTTTCTTTTTTCTTTTGCTTTTTTATATTCCTTATTAAACCATTTCTTTATTGTCGTTTCTACTGCTTTGTGCTGAGGGATGTACTTTTGGACTCCTATTTCATAAAGTTCACAGAATTTTCTATATATAACATTTAAATCTTGTCCTCTAAGCTCTTTTTCCCAATCTATTTCTAAGAAGTATTTCTTTAGGTCGTGGTAGTTTCCCTTTTTATAGTTTCCCTTTTTATAGTTAAGGCTCTTTTTATAACTCTCAGTACTGTTAACTATGTCATATGCAATCCTGAAGTTGCAGTTTGATACTAAATGGTTACTTTTGCCAAATGGAGGGTGATATATAATACTGCCAATATCATTTTCTCGCCTAGTAAATATAAGATCTAGTACTGATTGTACATCTAGTCCTCTTTTTTCTGGTGCTTTCTTTTACATCTTGTGTTAGGAAAAACTCCTGCACAAGGTCCAGGAGGTTTTGGTCCCAATAGCTTTCCTGGCTTTTTATGTCTAGAGTATTCTAATTTATATTTGTATTGAAATCTCCAGATATTATAATTCTTTCAGATTCCTCCTCCATCCTTTGTAGTAATGCTCTTAAACTTCGAATTGTACTCTCTGCCAGGCCTTCATATTTGCCTTTTTCCCAAATGTTTGATCTGGTTGACATGCATAAATTTGCCTCAATTATTTTGCCTTCAGACGTACTAATCTGTACTGTGATCAGTTCTACCTGTGAGGGTATATCTAGTTCTATTTCTTTGACTTGCAGTTTTTTCTTAGTTAATATCATAACTCCTCGTCCTTTTTTTAAGCTCTTATCTCTTCTCCATATATTATATTCCACTAGGTTTAGGGTATCATTTGATATCCTTGATGTTAATTTTGTTGCAGTTAGGCAGACAATATGTGGTTCCTTTTCTTTAATATAATCATTCATGTCTATTAATTTAGATACTATTCCATCTACATTTGAGTACATCAGCTTAATCATCTTGTTTACATACTTGTCATGACTTGGGTCAACTACCTTCCTCCTTTTTATTCCCTCCTATTTATGTACCACTTTTGTACCTGCAGTCCAATTACTTTGGAAAAAAAATGTGTTCTCTTCCTCTGATCATCCCTCGTTTTTTGTTTTTGCTTCCTCCCTCTTCTCTTTTAGTAATCCCAGTTCCTCGTGAGCTAGGCATCCTTTTATCCTTACATTTTTTAAATCCTCTTTTTCCATAAGTTTGTTTGCATTTTCCAGTATTTCCTCTAGTGTTTACACTCTGCAAGGTTACTTTTAGGGGCCTTGATTTATTTCTGTCATATTTCCCTTGCCTTTTGTGTTCCTTATGTCTTTACTACAGATTTCCTCTGATACTTCCTTCAACATGTTCATTACATATGCCATTTCTTTTTTGTCTCTCGAAATCTTACCTTTTATTTCCTCCTCCTCAATACCAGTGATTACTGTAGATTTGTTGATGTCTGCTGAATCTTTGACCAGTTTTGGATTATTTTCTTTACTTCCTTTTTAATACTCGTCTTTGACTTTATTTCTTTCTTTACTTTCACCATTTCAGCATACGTGGTTTCTACATAATTTTTGTAGCTTTGCATCACTTCATTCACCTGAGTCATCTTCTCCTCAATATCACTACTATGATCTGTCAGAGTGCTAGCCTGCCTAATCGTCTCTGTATCATTTCTGAACTCTTCCATAATACTCTCATGGTTGACAACTGTGCTTGCCATTTCACTAATCTTCCTTCTTAGTGTACCAACCTCAACTAAAAGCTCATCTATTGTTGCGTCTTTCCTGTTAACTTCCTTTACTGATTTTTCATTTTCCTCCTCCTGCATGTGCAACTGCTTCTTAATTTCATCCATTTCACTCTGAAATGCCTTCTCTAATCTGTGCACTTGTTCTACCAACTTATTATACGTCTCCATTTCCACCAGTTCCAGGTAGAAATCATCATCCTGCTTTCTACCTTTATCCCTTTTCTTAACTCCTTCCATATTCACTTTACTAAACATGGTGCTCATCTTATGGTACTATGAGAAGCCTACTTACGGTTTTCATTCCTGTACTATGTAGACAAAACACTAAACAGCTGATTTGCTTGTTTGGTGCATGTGCACTATTTGTTTTATTCTGTTATTGGAACAACACTTTTACTTAAGCTTTCTCTTTTATATTAGAACACTACTAGTTCTGAGCTTGACTTATATGAAGATACTTTTTAGGTATTGTCATTTGAGGCCGAGCTGGCTTGGTGCCGAGCGATTTTGCCTGGGTCGGAGCGCACGTCTTGCCTGTCTCGTGTCTACTGTGTGTGCATTTATATACGCACATGTAGCAAGGCAGCAGTATACCATTGCATAACAGGTGGTTTTTATTTCTCTATGTGTTGTGAGGTTAATGAAAGTGTTTTTAATTTTTTTTATTAAAAACTGACTTATTAAGTATGTTGAGATGCAAGCATAAAGCAGGCAATGGAAGAGTGCAGGAAGAGAAGTGGGTAGGAACAGCTGTCTGCTCTTTTCCCATAAAACCACATTGTATTGACCCAGTTGTTAAATTTTTCCTTAATATATTTCTTGCATGTTTGCCAACTTTTATATTTTACTGCAAGAAGTAAATTACTGATATGGTAGCTCTCAACACACTTATTACGCTGAAGGTAGAGTTTTGCTGATGACTGGTGCTGTGTGATCAGCACTGTTTAGTTTTGGCAGACTGAGTGCACCGACCTAACAGCGGACATTAATGCATACATTTTACAGTTTAACAGAATTTCCCCATGTTTTTGGTGTGAAATCAGGCAGTGATAACAGAAAAGGTTTTGCACCCTGAATGAGTCATTTACTGAAAAGGAACATAGGAGCCTGGGGCTACGCAGAGTGCCTTACTCATCCCTGAGTGGCATTACGTGAGCAATAAACCCCAACCACTCCTTGGATATAAGCCTGCACAGGCTGATTCTGATTGGAGCACCTTAATTACCCACTAAACCACCAGGCGCCACAGTTTGGTTATATGGTTACCACCCATCATAGTAAATGGTTTCCTGGGGTACAGGAAACCATTTGGCTTGTCACTCAGTGTAGTCACCCATAGGCAGAAGGAAGAGGAAAGAGTGAAGGAAAGGAAGAAGAGGAAGGAAGAGATGAAAGGACAGACACCCAGAGCAGTGCTACACTGAGTGAGCGGATGGTGAGTGCCCCCACGTACAACAAAATATTGAGCATATACTGTATATTGAATAGTCATGTCATCACACGCTGGCCTTCCACCTACTTTAAGTGCTTCACCTCCAACATAAAACCTTCCCAGTATTCAGTAGAATTCCATTCTCACCATTAAAGTTTATAACTTCATAATCCTATCTTTTTCATCTCAGGCTCATCTCATATGCCTTTTCAAGATCCATAAATACCATAAAGACCTTACAGTCCCCACATGCTTTCTCCACTGTCTGTCTTACACTGAATATCTGATCCACACATCCTCTACCACTTTAAAAGCCAGCCTGTATGTGCCATAAACATCCCCAATACTGTGGCAACAGTCTGACTGGTATGGAAATTATTTTCGTAGTAATCATGTTACTTTTAGAAATATTTGTGTACAAATTTGACTGATTTAAACCATGTCTTTTCAGTTTTTGAAGCTGCAAGGTCCATACCGCACAATGTGAGGGGATTCTTTGACCGTATTGATGACTGGACCGGAAGCCTTGGTCAATGTGGTTGGAGAAAGCGATTGCTTCTTGACCACTTCGGCTGCTGCGCTCTGCTTCATCATCTCTGCTGCAGCTACCCCTACGTCCATGCTCGCAGTCGCAGCTGGGTATCAGTGTTAATTCCCCCCTCCCCCAGTGTTAAACTTCAATGGTTTGCCAGCAAGATTGTGGTGCCCCTTCCCCCTGGCAGCCCACCATCTGAATATGGGTCGATCTGCAGGAAAACCTGGGTGTGTGTGTTTGGGATGCTGGCTACCCATGTGAAATGTGATATTGTGCTTTTCTTGTTAGGCGTAAGTGTCCTCCCAAAGTCAGGCCCGAGGAAGGAGTTGGTAGCTGTGTTCCCCTGGCGTTGCTTTGGCGAGTTTGACAAGCACAAGAAGATATTGACGCTACAGGAGTCTAATGGCAGATATTCTGAGTGCTTTTCTTTATGAGCTCGGAAGGAGAGAGAGTAATACTGAGAAGTTCACAACCTCTGGGTATGGGACCCAATATGAAAACCATCACCTACTCATTCTGGCCAGGAAGTGGTAGATCCAGGTATCACAAGTAGTAAACTGAAAAAGCCAAATTGTTAGCACTGCCGACTACCCGCCTGAGCCACGATGTATGGTGTTTGGCCCTGTAATACTGTATAGCCTGGTGTTGGGCAGCTTCAGTGTGAGGCATTAACCCTCTACCCCTTCCCATTTCACAATTCACAACTGAAGGTAGCAACCAGAGAGGACCATAGTGCTTAATGCTCACTGTCAGATATATGTGTGTTTGAAAGGTACAGGGTGTCAAATGAGGCAGTCACTGTGGCGAAACGCTGGTCTCCCCCCTATACAATGTCGGTCACTCCCCATAACTTGGGGTAGCGGTGTGTGACTTCTCCCCCACTCCGCACCGGATACCCCTCCCCATGGCGACTGGTTGGTGTTGAAGCAGCACGTGCCACTGAGCCCGCCTTTGCCCTGTACTAATTTATGTGTGAAAGCATGTGTACATATAATGTATGTAATTCAACCTGCCACTAGGCTGCGCTTCAAGTCACAGCCAACCAACCAATCCTCTCTGACACTGCAGTTTCCCAAACCAGTGCTCTCGTGTGTCAGTGGGTGCATGTGTGTGTGCTTGTTTATTTTTATTTTTTTTTGTTTAATGTGAGTGTTAATTGTCATGGAAATACACAAAAGTTGTGTGTGGATGTGTATATCAGTATTTTTTAGAAAGGCCTGATTTGCTTTGCCATGTACATATTTGCTTTTAACTCAGTCCAGGAAAAATGTGAAGATGAAATTCAATAATACTTTGCTTCCTGTGCCAAGCTGAGGCTTTATTTCTATTTATATTTTGTTTTATTTATGCTTTTTAATCAGTGATGAGAAGGAACTGATGAATATTGTTTCATGGCAACAGACAAAACTGTCCTGTGGTAGACAATGATGTCATCTTAGTTGAGGTCAGATGGTGATTAAATATTGCACCATCAGCAATGGGCAGCCTTAAGGCTACTAAGGTAATCCATTTGTTGTTTTCACCACCAATGCTAAATAATTTGGCAAGCAACATCAAAGACGTGTTTACCATCATCCCCACTACTGGCAGGAGGCTCACTGGTGCTCTACAACTGAAGCCTCAACCCTCGTGTTCATCAATATTTCATACCTGACTATGTACCATGCCACAGTATACCAGTTACAGAGTGGCATCCAAATGTTATCAATGTTTAAAGATTTTATTTGGCAGCAAAGACATACAGTGCAAGGCAATGTGGGCATTAGGCCAAGATTGAGCAGATTTAGGTTTTTTCATATATATAATATAAATATATATATATAATTATATTATAAATATATTATATATATATATATATAATAATTTTCATTAAGAAAACTGGCCGATTGACATGTCCTTGCACATTTGATTGGCTTGAACTGGAAGTGCTTATTTCCAGGGTTCAGTTTGCTGCTGTGTGCAGATTGTCCATCAGCAAGAGCTGCAGGGCTGTTAGTTTAGTGTGCCCTCCAGTTATTGGTGTTGCACACTCCTCAAAGCAGCCAAGAATACAAAGGAAGCCAGTTGCATAGCAAGATAGTTTCTCTAGACTATGAAGAGTGGAATGCTTGCTGATGCATCTGGTTTCTGATGTACCAACCTAGTCAGTGTGCGGTGGGGTGTTGTGGCTGCAGGCGGACCAGTGCCGGCCTCAGACACCTCCCACACCACCATTGCTTTGTAGCCTCCACCCCACAGACATAACCAATGCTTAGTACTCCAACAAGCCGTGTATCAGTCGCCTCTCAAACATGTTACTCAATAAATCTGCAGGTAAAATTTATCTTGTTTTGGTTTCCTTACTTATAGTATAGATAGCAAAGTGTAACAGCAGCAGCCTCTCAGCATATACCTTTTATTCTACACCAGTAATACAGTATGTATATACCTTACATATTTTTTGTTACTGACACATCTATTAAATCTAATCTCTTCTTAGGCACTTCTATAACAGGGAGAACCTTGATAACAATGCCAGTAGCTACAGTTACGTTATTCTCCCTCACAGTGAAGGTTTGGCTGGGCTTCATTACCATCTTTTGCTGTAGGCATATCTCCACTGTAGTGTGTTCACCTGCAGAAAAATACAATTATGAGACAAAAGTACACAATTCCCTGCCATGTCAACTGCTACATTCATTATTAGAAACTACAGTATGTTGAACAAAGATTTGTGTACTGATGATGTACAGTACCCACCCAAACAAGTATGGTAAGTAAGATGGTTGATAAGGTTTGTGGGTTTCTGAGCAATGATATTCCCCTAGTCTTGGAAAAGTGTGAACTTTTACATATACAGGAATTTTAATATGAATTAGTTAGTCAAAAGAATGTGAATCTACAGAAGTTTTGGATAATAAGGTGATCCCTTGGTTATAGTTTTAGTTGTCACTGAGATAAAAAAAAAAAAATCCGTACTCCCACTGTTAAACCACATTTTTTGGCTCAAAAACATAACTGATGTTTACCTGAGCTAATTCATCATCATCATCCAGACCTCCTTTCCCATCCGAGGGCAGGGTGAGGAGTAGCAATGTCCAGACAGCCCAGATTTGGCCAATCCAATGGGCCATGCTTCCATTTGCTCACCATTCAAGCCCTCGGAATCCTGGCTCTATCTGATACGCCAAAAACATTCACCACGTTCTGTAGCTTCACATAAACGTATTCGAGTCAATCCGAATGCTGTCACGTTAAAATGGGGTGCCAAATCCCTGATCATGCACTTCTCACAATGTTAATGTAGCCAGCTCGATCTCTTGTCAGTCCCCTAGTCTCACCAACTTCCATCCAAACTTCTCTTCCACACACACTCATCCACCATATCCCTCCACCTTCTCCTTGGCTTACCTCACCTCCTCCCTCATTCAAATTTGCTCAGATACAGCTTTTTCACCACTCTGTTGTTATCTATTCCCTCCACATGACCATACCATCTTGGTACACTCTCTCCGATTCTGGTGTCCATTGACTTCCTCACTCCACATCTTTCACAAATCACATTATTTCATATCCTATCCCTCTCTGTACTCCACATTCATTCCTCAGCAGTCCTATCTACACTGCTCTCTCTCTTGACTTTTCATTTTCATGCCACATCATAGTCTCACATCTATATGTTAAAGTTGGCACTAACACTCTTTCATGTAAGTCTCATTCACCTGCAACACTCAAGCCTCCATTTCTTATCAAGGCCTTCATTACACCAGCTACTTTCCTTCCTTGTGTCACTCTACTTTCCACTTCTTTTTGCATATTTTCCTCTCGTTTCTATCACTGTACCCAGGTACAGTGCACCCCCACACAATGTGAATTCACATGATGCGAATCACCTACAATGCGAAGTCAACCCAGAAAATGCTTATTTTTATCGAATGCGAAATCTGCGAATCAAACTTCCCAACATGCGAATCGGCTGTATGATTCCAAGGCAAAAATGGACTTCCTGCCATTTCTACGAGTGTTGGGCTGTACAATGCGAGTCATCACATGAAGGCAGGTGGCTGGCAATGAGCCAGGTTCAAAATGGCAGGTGGCTGATCAGCCGTTCCTGGGTAAACAAACACTTCTCCTCCATATTGACGCAAGAACGAATGTTGTACCTCGCATCTTGTGGTCCGTTTTAGTATCCTAGCAGTACTCACCTGTTCATCTTGGTCTCAGCTGTCGACTTTAAAGGTTTTATGGCACCTCTATGAGACCTCAGCTGTGACAGTAAGAGTAACAACGGGGAGCTCTGCCCCACAGGGCAAGAGTAAATGCCCCGAGCCTTGAATACCCACCCACCCCCTCTCTACTTAACAAGCCCAGAAGTCACTTAAATAAAGGTACATGGTGTTCTATTTGTTGTTTTATTTGTTGGTCCAGCTTAAAGTACTGTTAGACAAAGTATTAGCAGGGTAGAATAAGCTGGAAGGGGACCCGAAGACCAAGCCCTGGGTAGGCTGTCCACCATATACCATTTTTCTCATAAGTTCTTTGGTTCACAATATGAAATCGTAGAATGCGAGGGTTTCTGCCGCCCATAAACGCATTGTATGAGGGTGCACTGTATTTGAACTCTCTCACCAATTCTAATCCCTCTCCATTCACTGTAACATACTCTCTCAATAACCATCACTTTACTCTTTTCTACATTTACTCTCAAGGCATGATGCTCATAGACATCTACAAAACTCTGCACTAGTTTTCTAAGCTCTTGTCTGGTATTAGCAAGTAGTACTGCAACACCAGCTTACAATAAATTTAAGATATTCCATCTATCACCATTCACCATCAATGCCATCCCTCTCTCCATTACACGTTTTTACTTCTCTCATCACCCCCATCCATATATATATATATATATATATATATATATATATATATATAGTGAACAACCATGGGGAAATCGCACAACCTTGTCACATGCTCACACTGATCATGAACCATTCACTTAAATGCCCATTAACTCTTACACATGCTTCACTACCATCATAAAAACTCTTGATGGCACTGAACAGCTTACCATCTACACTGTACATGCACAAAACCTTCCACAATCCTTCTCTGTCTACTTTGCTGTATGCTCTTTCCAGATCCATGATTGCCATAAACACCTTATAGTCCTTCTCACAAGCCTTCTCCACTGTCTGTCTCACTGCAAATATCTGATCCACACATCCTCTGCCACTCCTAAAGCCACCTTCTTCATCACTCACTAGTATTTCCTCCATATACCTTCCCTACCACACTCAATAAACTTATGCCACGATAATTCTTCCACTCACTTTTATTTTTGTCCAGGGGTACAATCACAGCTTTCTTCCACTCTGCTGGCTCAGTTTCACTCATCCATGCCTTCTTACATATCTCCAGCAAGCACTTCATTCCACTCTCTCCACTACAGTTAATAATCTCTGCATACACCTCATAAATCCCAGCAGCTTTCCCATCTTTCATCTGCTTCACAGCACTCTCCACCTCTGTGACTGTCACGTTTCCTGGCACTGCATTCCTTCTCTGCACACCCCCAAAACTATTCATGTTTATAGTGGCTCTGCTCTCTCTATTCCTATTCATCAGGCTTTCAAAATATTCTTTCCATCTGGTCTTTAATCCATCCCCATGGGTTAATAATTTACCACCTACATCCTTCACACCTCCACATTTCTTTCCACTTTCACTTCTACATTTCCACACTTATTTCCAGAATAACTTCCTATTTTCAGAGTAGTTTGCATTCACTTTTCTCCCTAGAGCATTATTTACCTCCTCCTCTTTCCTCTTCACTAGTCTCTCTATGTTTCTTGCTCTCAGTATATTCAGTTCTCATTTCATTTGAACCCCTGTCCTGCCTTGTGTCCACTTGGGCAATACCGCGTGCTGCGGATCGAGTGAAAAAATGCTTGGCCAAATAGACAGAGATCCACTGACCAACCAAAACATTCAAGATGGCGGAGGATGCTGCTCAGTCACTGATTGAAGAAGTTTATTTGATGAAGTCTGTATGCTCAAGTGTGAATAAAACTCCACTATAACACATTAATAACCACTTTTACATACGTGATGATGATGATGATGATGGGAGGCCTTATACTTCGTCTTGGCTTTGAGACAGGTGCTTCGTCACCAACACGTTCATAGCGGTTTTTCAAACAAACCTATAAACTAGACACTATACCCAAAGACTCTTTGATGTTTCATTACTTAACACAATGAATTTGGTGAAGTTCAGCCTCCTCATAGGAGTGAAAAAAGTCCACAGTTGGAGCACCTGTAGTACACAGTTGAAGTGGCCGCCATCTTCTTTGTTTACAAACAGTGGAGCGCGCCGACCGATCCACCTCATTCTTTCGCTCTCTTCGCCCGGCGAGCGGAAAAACTTGCACGCCGAGCAATTCTGCCTACCAGCGA
>JAGKTI010012733.1:0-11812 GCA_018397915.1 Birgus latro
TGACATAACATCAGAGGTTTTCCAATAGAATGGGGTTAATAAAATAAAAGGAAGTGAAATTTACAAAGTAAAAATCTATAGTGATGTGGAAAAAAGACAATCAAGTCAGAGAGCAAATAAGAGTCTGTTGCTCTTTACTTATGAGGTAATTTACTGGATTTCATTGGATGCTGTTTGGATAACAGTGCCTAGAATATCTACTGCATTCCATTTACATATTATACAATACACATGTAATACTTTCCTTTGCTCATATCTAAGCATGTGCAAGGCAACATGCTAGTGTTCTTGTGGAGCCAAACATAATACTTTGCAGTAATTACAAACAATATGCTGCCTCCAAATGTATATACTATAGGCTCACACTATATACCCTACAACAGGTACTGTATAATTATATACCAGGCACATATGAGGCCATCGGGTCCAGAATGATAAAATTAATAATCCATTCGATTCTTGGTTTTTTGTTTAAACACAACATCCTGGCAAATCTCAACATGACCAGACAGTAAGGGAGGGAATAAGTGAGTGTTGTACTAAGAAGGTAGGTTTTCCAACCATGCAGGCCCATATGTGCCTGAAAATCCCCAGAGGGAAGTTGGAGCCAGATTTCCTAATCTTGAAGTCATGTGGCAGTAACAATAACAAAACAAAATTAACTTTGGGTCAATATGATGCTCTGGGACCAAAAACTCATATGAAATCATCTAGAAACTCCACATTAGAGATTTACTTTTATGTACAAAATACAAAAATATTTTTACTAAAACATGCATGACTAGGTACTTCTGCAATCCACACACTGTATTTGGTGATGGTCAATCCCACATAACCCCCTCTGATGAGTGTGGGCCCAAGGCTAGGTTATGGTTACCCAGTTTATTTAACGGTAAATGTCCAGCCTACTTCCCTTGGTAACACTGCATGACTGAAAAACCTCTGGTAACCTCTTGGGGATAGAAACTTCATGCATGTTATTTCCATCACTCCAACTTGGACACCTGAACCACTTACATACCACATTCCCAACTACTTGAGATGCACTGGCATGGAAGACAATCACTAATTTGGTGTGGAATATTTCGCTTCTTGAATCCAGGTGAAATTTAGTTTATTCATATGGTACCAGGCATTTTTATTCAACATGGGAGAGACCTCTCAAAGTGGGTTTATTATGGGTATATCTAACCCTTCCACTTTGAAAAGTTCAACCTGTCAAATCAAATCATCATGATAGCAAGAATTAAGAAAAGATCTTCCCAGGTTCAATGTGGGCCATTAATAACAAAAGCCTATCAAGTACCTGGAATGCTAGTAGTAGTTGTAGCCCTAGGTTCATTTGTCAGTGAACCCAATGTACTGTAGGCTGAAGCTGTCCTCTTCCTGCAGCCACCATCCTCCTCTCAGTGGATATGGACTGAAGGATGCTTACATAACCATGCAGTGGAGCCACACAGCAACATCAGTGCCATCATGTGAAGGTGGCCTTCTCCAGCACCATCAGGAATGCTAAAAGGGGTTAACTCCTTCAATCTGTTGACACACCTATCATTTTATTTTTGCCGAGTCCAGATACTTCCATTCAGTCTAGGAAAAATCTATGACAATGAAGTGGAATATGAAGGCTTTATCTAACCCCTCTTGTGCAAAAACGTCTCCCCTAAACCGAATACAAATCATCTGCGCACAGCAAGAATAAAAAAAATAGTACATGACAGATGGAATGTGTGGTGAAATGCTGAAGCATGGGGGAGAGATAGTAGTACAATGGAATGAAAGTTGTGCAGACTGGCATGGGAGGAAGGTAGATTCCTGAAGGACTGGAAGTCAGGTATAATTATTCCTCCTGTACAAAGGGAAAAGGGGTACAAGAAGTGTGTGGTAGTCATAGAGGTATTTGTCTTCTTAGTGTAATAGGAAAAGTATATGATAAGATGCTTAATGACAGAGTTAGGTGGAGAAGAGCAGGGTGGTTTTAGGAGGAGAGGAGGGTGTGCAGATCAGATATTCATCCATAGGTCTTTGGTGGAAAAGTTTCTAGAGAAGGAAAAAAAGTTGTATGCAGCTTTCATGGATTTGGAGAAAGCATATGACAAAGTGGATAGACAGGGAATGTAGAAAACATTAGGAATATATGCAATAAATGGGAAGCTGTTGAATGCCATGAAGAATATGAATGAGGGTGCTAAGGCTGCAGCGTATGTGGATAGTGAACTGAGTGAATTTTTCTATCTGAATGTTGGACTAAAACATGGATGTGTCATGTCTCCATGGCTGTTCAATCTTTCTATGGATGGGGTTATAAAAGAGGTACAAGGTAGGGCAGTGGATGTCAAAGCTGTCCTAATGACAGGGGGCGGCATTTGGAAACTTCCTGTACTGCTGTTTGCAGATGATACTGTATTGTTAAGTGAAGAAAAAGAGGAACTGCAAGGTTTAGTGAATGAATCTGGGAGTGTGTAAGAAATGGAATCTAAAGGCGAATGTAGGGAAGAGTAAAGCTATGGTCTTCGAGAGAAATGAAGTCACAGTGAGGCTGGATGATGAGGAAATAGAAAATGTGAGTGCATTTATGTATTTGGGTACTGTGATGAGTATGGATGGAAGTTTGGAGGATGAAGTGCTTGAAAGGGTACAACAAGGAAGAAAGTAGCTGGTTCTTTGAAAGCAGTAATAAGAAATAGGAGTGTCAACACAGAAGTAAAAAAGTCACCCCATGATAGTACTGTGATACCAAATCCAATGTGTGGAAGTGAAGCTTGTACCTTGTTGGAAGGACACAAGTCAAGAGTGAGAGCAGTGGAAATAAGTTACCTGAGAGGAGCACGTGGAGTTACATGAAGAGACGGACTGACAAATGAGGAAGTGAAGAAGCATTGTGGTGTGGATGTGGATATGACAGAAAGCGTTAGGAGAAATACACTGAGGTGGTTTAGTCATGTGGAGAGGATGGAGAGCGCGAGACTAACGAGGAGAGTGTATGTGAGTGAAGTGGAGGGGAGAGAGGGAGGGGGAGACTGAGGATGAGATGGAGGGATGGAGTGGAGAGGTATATGACAGGAGGTGTGTGTGAGCTGGGGGGAGGGCAGTCATATGGTGGGAGACAGGGAGACATGGCCACCCCTTGTGGGATTGAGGCATCTGACGACAGACAGACATGACAACCTTCATAAATTAAGCATATTAGTGGTTTCCCCATGCTTCACATATCTGGAAGGCACTCAAGTACCTACCAGACATACTGGAGAAGAAATAGTAACAACTAATCTCATACAAGTCCCTTCAAGGTGTAGGGACCTGTGGATATGCTGCCAGAGTCCAGTACATTGGTGGTTGGGTCAGCCTATTTCCCTCGACCACATTACATGATAAAAAACCTTCCTCTTGGAAATCAAACAGATGCAAGGTTGTCACTCTTACTAAAACATTTTGAAAGATGAAAGGCTTTAGTGCATTTTTTCTGATTACTGGTACTTTTCATTTTGGTACAGGGTAGGTTTTGTTACTAATAGCCCAATTTATGAAAAATACTGGGGGTACAGGTATGCTATATCTTACCATCATCATCATCCGAACCTCCTTTCCCACCCTAAGGCAGGGTGAGGAGTAGCAACATCCAGACAGCCCAAGTTTGCCCAATCCAATGGGCCACGCTACATCTTATGATGAAAATTACCGTACACTTCCATTTCAGGCCTTATTTCTTCCTTTAACCCCTTGAGTCCAATAATTTTACATTTAATTCACGGTACCTTCTAATATCATTCAGCTTAGTAAAGAAATTTCAAATTGGAAAGGTATGATACAGCATTCATTAACCTGTTCAAAAATACTGATACAGCATTCATTAAATTGCTCAACAATACACATTCTCTACTAAGCTGAATGAAAGCTTCTGAAACAAGAATGCTATTCATATATGTCATTGGATTAAAGGGGTTAAGTGGGGTAACTATAATTTCCTACAGGATTTACTCTCCTCAAACGGATATTTATTCCTAACCATGTATGGTAAGAATTGTACTTAAAACAGAACCAGAATAGTGAATAATTTACTTTTCATAATGTGTCTGTCTCATTACTTTTATCAATATAAACAGTAAGTTTTTATACAGTCCTATTATGATTTGTCATGGGAAATTTACCACACATTCTCACCCTTTTAGAGAGAATGTTATATTCTCTTATCATACTGTGCTGCTTGACAATGTATTAACCACTTCCTCCAAAGGATCCCTTTTTTATTTTAAACCTGCTACCTCTTGACTCTTTAATTAAGCTTAGGAAAGACTTCACAACTGGAAAGGTTAGATACAGCCTTCAGTAACACATTCAGTGTGAACGATCTTCCTAATCAGAGTAAAATTATCAGGAGGCAGCAAATATAAAACAATGCTGTCTGGTTGAAAAGGTTAACGTAGTGGTATATACAGCAACAAGAAAATAACATTATGCTGTACTGTACAGTACTCAGACTTCTGAGAGTGAATTACAATACTGAGAGATCACCATGTTATAATCAACTGACTGCAGAAAACTTAATTAGTATTTGTTCACCCACTGCAGAGCATTTAACCTCTTCGATCAGATGATGCATTCTCATTCATTCTTCCCACCTTCAGGCATTTTTACTCAGAAAGGTAATTAGAGGTTTCATGAAGCTGGTGTTGATGCCATCATGCTGTAACACCAATATGCTTGGTTACGCAAATGCCCCTCAACCCCTTCCCTATTCCCGAAACGAAGATGGTGGACTGAAGGAGAATGGCAACTTCAGCCTGCAGTCTATTGGGTCCACTTTTCAGATGAGCTGGGGACTACAGCAACAATAACAAGGCTATATCTAATACCCCAGTTCAAAACTTTTCCCTTACACAAATACAACTGCCTTGAGATAGCAAGAATGAAATTAACAGTACATCATCCATGTGAAGTGGTTAACTGATAATAATATTAGTAACCATTTGGTACTATTGTGCTTAATTTCAACTTCGGTACAAGAGCATGTTATAGGCGGTCTTGGTGCCAACGTAAGCTGCATATTCCCTCACTTCCTCATCATCATCATCATCAGGGTACAGCTGGTGGTAAGTGCCATAGGGGAGGAATGTGTTTTCGTGTAAGATAGGTATCTGAAAATAATTACTGAATCAATATAGTAACCACTGAATAATGACAAAGGGTATCAGAAAATATAGACAGTTACTAAATTAACATCAACCAATGAACAATGACAAACTGGTACCTGAAAACATAAGTAAAGTACCATACTGTAGTTACTTAACACTAACTACTCATCAATGATGATGGGGTCTGAAAATATTAGTACAGTCAGTTTTCACCTTTGTCTCTGTTGTCTAACCACATAAAACGCTACTTCAAATCAAACAACTTTATGTGAGAGCTTACAGTTTGTGATTATGGGGCTAAAACCACAAGCTTGCACACACACACACACACACACACACACACACACACACACACACACACTTTTCCTACTTCAAAACAACTTTATAGAAGTGACACAAATTAAAGTAAGAAAACACTACAGTAAGCTTTCATTATAGGGATCATCTACTGATGTCCCTCTATAAATTGTAGAAAAACTGTCTATTGAAGCAATTTTGTTACCAATGATGTAGACCTGCCAGTTTCAAGCCATGTTTTATTATGGATCCCGAAGGGCAATTGAGCCCTGTAGGCAAGAAACACCACTGCCAGTCACCCCTGCTGGAGTGGATGTGCCTGTGATGCTGGAGTGTGTTTGTTGGAGTGAGTATGTTTGTGATACTGGGGTGGATGTGTCTGTGATGCTGAGTGGATGTGTTTGTGATGCTGAGTGGATGTGTTTGTGATGCTGAAGTGGATGTGCTTGTGATGCTGGGGTGGATGTGCTTGTGATGCTTGAGTGGATGTGCTCGTGATGCTGGAGTGGATGCATTTGTAGGTGAGAGAGTGTATATGTTACTGAAGGAACCTTAACAGGGTATGAACATATGGTACTCAAGAGAGGCACACACAACTGTATCATCATCATCATCAAATCCAGTGCTACCCCATGAGGAGGGTAGGAGCTTGGGGCTAGGCATTTAAGATAAAAGTGACCAGCCCCACTCATCCCCGAGTGGCATCACATGAGCAATAAACCCCAACAGCCCCTTGGATATAAACCTGCACTGGCTCAACCTGACTGGAGCACCTTAATTACCCATTAAACCACCAGGTGCTATATGGTAATTTGGTTATGTGGTTACCACCCAGAATGGTAAATGGTTTCCTGGTGTACAGGAAACCATTTGGTTTGTCACTCAGTGTAGAGCCACCCACTGACAGAAGAAAGAGGAAAGATAGAAGGAAGAGAAGACAGGGCAGGCATCTGAGAGCAGCACTACATCTAGTGAGTGGATGGCGAATGCCCCCATACTGTACACTCTTAAAAATATCCCCCCTAAGCCCCAGGTCAGGAGGACTGGTTTCCTAAAGCATTCAGGACAACACAAACAAACTTACCTTATTAACATCCACTTGGCCATTAACATCTATAGCCATAGGATCATCATTGAACCTCGCATATTTAGAGACATCTAACTTAGGCACAGCCTTTTCAATGGGCACCCACACATAGGTTTCTGGACACAAGAGGTATGATGGAGTGTATCTGCCTTTGTATCGCATCTTTGGACAGGAGTGAATGTAGAAGCCCATGTAATACCACTTCAAGGCTGGCGTTTTATGTTGCAATTCACGGGTCAATGCAAGTTCTCTGTAAAAGTTTGAAAACATTAGCTAAATTTCTTAGAAATATAACAGAGCTTGTTTTAATAATATATTGCAACATCACCAATATATGCAATTATATGTTCAACACTTTCATTCTGGCTATACAATCTTCCTCATTGATTTGAGTTCTAGTTATTTAAAGAAAAAAAAGTAAATAAATAAAAAATATACAAGGTTAACACTTATCAGATCATCAATGATCACTTTTTGTACTGAGGGGTAATAGATTATGTCTTGTGTGTTCATGACTACAGAGTATAGCTGAATATTTCCATGCAGTCTACTTTTTCATTTTGGTTATTTACTCCAAGCACCATAGAAATTTTAATAAAAAATATATATCACTCATGTAGAAAACCATGAAGATTGAAATGCAATCAATGGAGACCAAAATGCAATATTAAGAAAGGCAACAAATGAAAAAAAAAAAAATAATAATAATGATGATGACTTTAAGTGACGAAATACAGTACAGTAAACTCCCGATTATCCGCCATACAACATTATGGGTGGTAACTATATAACCAAATTATGGCACCTGGTGGTTTAGTGGGCAGTTAAGGCACTCCAATTGGACTGACTCTGTGCAGGTTTATATCCAAGAGATGGTTGGGGTTTATTGGTCACGTAATGACACTCAGGGATAAGTGGCGCTGGCCACTCTCATCTTAAATGTCAAGACCAACTTGCCTAGCCCTGGGCTCCTACACTCCTCATGGAGCAACACTGAATTAGATAATGGATGGATGGACAGTAAATTATGATATTTTATTATTAGGAACATCTAAGCAGTTTTTAGACATTTTAAAACATTATGTACAGGTTTGACAGTGGATAAGTGTTATAAGTTTGGGGGGTTAGGGGTCCCTAGGGGAGACTTTTTCATAATCTGTCATTCTGACAGTATCTGGCAGGCCTATGGCTCTATTACACCAGGTAATCAGGAATTTACTGTAGATGAAAAAAGAATAATTGTTTGTGCCTTCAGGTCATATTATATAATACAAACTGAATTAACTCTGACCTCATCTAGTGCAGAATTTCCAGCAGTACGATACTAGTTCAATCAAGCTTAACAAAAACATGCATCCTACTGATTTTTCTCACTGTAATGTAGTGTTATTTTTGTTTGATCAAAAAGTCTCACACATTTGCAGCTGAATTATCTTCACACAACTAATATCAGTGCTGTATACTGAAACTCTTTCTATCTCAACCTCTGCAGAATTCCTGATGAATGCAGTCAAATTTTGAATATGATAAAGAACAAAGCAGCAGATTTATTTTGTCTTCCCACCATTCACGAGAAAAGGTGTGAACACTGGCCTTTTTTTTTTTTTTTTTTATTGGTTGGTATGACAAGGAGAGATCTGGTTAAGAAGGTAAAGAAAGTAAGACAGAAAATCCAGGTCAATGGAGATCATTTCTAATCCTTCCACAAACAGATATCACTTTTCAGCTAAATAAAATAATCTGGAAAAAAAAAAAAAAGCCATCTTTAGGCTAAATACTGTCAGATACCACCTCTATCAAATATCAAAGTGATCACCGAAGTTTTAAAGTTCTGGCAAACATTTATATTGCTGAATGCTCATTAGTGTCCAGAACTTATAGGGTTTTATTCTATACTTACCTGAACTCAGTGGTCCTGAAAAAAAGGAATGCCTCTGAGTACATTAGCATTAGAAGTAGTACATTAGAAGAATAATCCTGGTTCCTTGAAAGCAGTGATAAGAAACAGGGAAGTGAGCATGGAAGCAAAAAAGCTACTACATGACAGTATTGTGATAACATCTCTAACTTATGGAAGTGAAGCTTGGACCTTGTTGGAGGGATAGAAGTCAAGAGTGAGAGCAGTGGAAATGAGTTATTTGAGAGCAGCATGTGGAGTCACATGGAGAACTGACTGACAAATGAGGAAGTGAAGGAGCATTGTGGTGTGGACGTGGATGTGATAGGAAGCGTTAGGAGAAACACACTGCAGGTTTGGACATATGGAGAGGATGGAGAGTGAGAGACTGGCGAGGACAGTGTATGTGAGTGAGGTGGAGGTGGAGGGGGGGAAGGGGAAGGGGAGGCCAAGGATGAGATGGAGGGATGGAGTGGAGAGGTACAGTATATGAGAGAGGGGGGTGTGAGTTGGGAGCAGGGCAATGAAATGGCGGGGGACAGGGCGACATGGAAGCGTTTTTGTTTGTGGCCACCCCTTACGGGATTAAGGCATCTGGAAGCAGACAGATATATATATATATAGAATCCTAGTTAAAGCATTCTTTCTTCAGATACGGAAAATCCTGAACAAAGGAATTATCACCTTTCATCTTCAATTACAGCATCAACAAGTGCTTTGCAGCCCAACTGGGATACTCAGCACTTCCTCAAATGAGAGCTGTTTCTGGACCGCGCTCTGATTTGCTTGGAACCAACAACATATACATCAATGCAGGAGCAAAGACTTCACGGTCCTACCAGGCCGTTCAGATGTAAAGCCACTGGAAACAATTAGAGGCCAAAGCACCCCTTCAGAAAGTTTCAACTGACATGATATTGTTATTGTAATGGGCCTGACTGTGACTCAGTTTTAACAACCTTGTCAAATTACATCAAAATCTTTTCTTCCAGCTTTAGCTGCAATTTACACACACAAAGTCATGCCCAGGATGACAGCACATTAGATTACATGGAAAATTAACATTTCCAGTTTGCCTACTCGATGCATTACTACACAGTACTTACCTTACCCAATGTATAGCTGCAGATGTACACTTGCCTTATGCTTCACCTCTTCAGCTTCTCACCCTCCTCTGATGACAAATATTCCTCATCTGAGAGAAGACTGGTATGTTTCTCTGGATGATGTGTCAGGGACAAAAGTGATAGATATTCTCTAAGTGAGTACAAGATGCAATGGAACAACGGGCCAATATTTGTCCCAAACTGTAAATATTACCTTAATGAAGCATAAGTTCCTAGGGAGAGAAATGAGAACTCTGGATCATAGTAGAGGTAAACCGATGAGACACAATGTGGGAGAACGTCGAGGACTCCAACAGCAATAAGACGGCCATCCAGCCAGTACTGGTGGTGAAAGGACCCATAACCCTGATCAGGGCCAGATATGGGTTTCCACGGCTGTGAGGAACATTAGGCTTCATTAATCTGATGTTTGTTTTTCTTTTTTAACTCTTACTACCACTACGCAGTTTTTTAATTCTTAGAAAAAATTTCCTGCCGTGAAGCGGCTTATGAAGGCTAAATCTAACACCTCCAGTTCACAAAGTCTTTCCAAAGCTGAACAAAATCATCCTAAGATAACAAAACCAAACTATAAAGCACATCATCAAACTGAAGGGGTTAATTTCACAAGTTTTTTTTTTTTTTCATGTTACAAGCAGATGATTTTACTCACAGAAAAAATCTCATGGTGAAATGTTTAATGAATGTTATATCTAACCCCTCCACTTTAAGTCTCTCCATCATCATCATCCGGACCTCCTTTCCCACCCTAAGGCGGGGTGAGGTGTAGTAGTGGCCAGACAGCCTAGGTCTGCCTAATTCAATGGGGCACGCTTCCAATCACTCATCATTCAAGCCTACGAAATCCTGGCTCCATCTGATAGGCTAAAAGGTTTCACCACATACTGCAGCTTCATATACAGTATACCTATATACCTATCCGACAGAGTCAATTCGAATACTGTCACATTAAAAAGGGGTGCCACATCCCTGGTCATACACTTCTCCGCACAAAATTCATCCAACAAGCTCAATTTCTGGTCAGTCCCTTAGCCTCATCAACTTCCATACAACTTTTCCTCAAACACTCGTCCACCATATCTCTCCACCATCTTCTTGGCCTACCTCGCCTCCTCCCTTCTTCAAATTCACTAAGACATACCTTTTTCACCACTCTATTGTTATCAATCCTCTCCACATGACCATACCATCTCAATACACTCTCTTCGATTCTGGTGTCCAGAGACTTCCTCACTTCAAATCTTTCACGAATCACATTAGTCTGTATCCTATCCACTCTCCGTACTCCACATACATTCCTCAGCAGTCCCATCTCCACTGCTCTTACTCTTGATTTTTCATTTCCATGCCACATTATGGTCTCACACCCGTACGTTAAAGTTGGCCCTAACATTCACTTATGTAAGCCTCGTGCAGCTGCGACACTCAAGCCACTGTTTCTTATCGAGGCCTTCATTGCACAAGCTACTTTTCTTCCTTGCGTCACTCTACTTTCCACTTCTTTTGCACATTTCCTTCTCTTTCCCATCACTGTATTCAGGTAGTTTCAACTCTCTCACCAATTCCAATCCCTCTCCATTCACTACAACATCACACTGGAACTCACCTTCTCTCTCAATAACCAATGTGCAAAAGAAGTGGAAAGTCTATCTATCTATTGCCAGACGCCTCAATCCCGAATGGGGTGGCCACAAACAAATCGCCTCCATGTCACTCTGTCCCCTGCCATTTCACTACCACGCTCCCAACTCACACACCCCTCTCTCATATACCTCTCCACTCCATCCCTCCATCTCATCCTTGGCCTCCCCCTCCCTCTCGCCCCCTCCACCTCACTCACATACACTCTCCTCGTCAATCTTTCACTCTCCATCCTCTCCACATGCCCAAACCACCTTAACGTGTTTCTCCTAACGCTTCCCATCACGTCCTCAACCACACCACAACGCTCCTTCACTTCCTCATTTGTTAGTCTGTCTCTCCATGTGACTCCACATGCTCCTCTCAAATAACTCATTTCCACTGCTCTCACTCTTGACTTCTGTCCTTCCAACAGGGTCCAAGCTTCACTTCCATATGTCAGAGTTGGTATCACAATACTGTCATGTAACAACTTTTTCACTTCCATGCTCACCTCCCTGTTTCTTATCACTGCTTTCAACGAACCAGCAACCTTCCTTCCCTGCTGTACCCTTTCGAGCACTTCACCCTCCAGACTACCATCCTTACTCATCACACTGCCCAAGTACTTAAATTCACTCACATTCTCCAT